>ML777634.1:481269-513886 GCA_009831015.1 Picea engelmannii
CTTACTCTCTCACTCTCACTCCCACTCTCTCTCTCTCTCTCTCTCTCTCTCACTCTATATCCCCCTTTGTCAATATAAACCTCTATCACACACTATCATCCCCCTCTATGCCTAGGAATAGAAATTTAAAGTGAGGGAGAGGGAGGAGGTAAAGTGCAATAGGGAGGTAGAGAAAGGTAAAGAGAGAGAGAGGGGGAGAGTTGGGGGAAGAGAGAGAGAGAGAGAGAGAGAGAGGGTGGTGGGAGACAAAGGAGAAGAGTGGGGGAGAGAGGGAGAGAAGGAGAGAGAGTGAATGGGAGATAGAGAAATAGTGACAAGACAATGATGGATTCAATGAAAGGGATGTATGACCTTTTGGAGGTGTGGATGTAGTGAAATCATGGTACAACTTTTGGGAGGGTGGAAAAACATGGGAAGAAGAAACTTCACCAAGGTGCTTAATTGAGACTAAAAGCTTGAATTGTAAGTACCAAATAATTTATTCATATTATACATATCATCATGCAAATTTTATCAATATAAATTATTGATTGTACAATTTTTTGTTTTTGCTAGTTGTGCATGGACCTTATATGTTTTGTATGCATGTACCTTATTTCTTTCATTTACATTTAATTCTTTTTTTTCTACTTGTAATGCATGATTGAGTATGGGGAATTGATAGTGATGTGAGGGGGGAGGGGCCAAGTGAGCTTCCACCTTCACGTGGTTGGTCCTGTTTAGTAGAGAATAAATTATTCTCGAAACCAAGATGATCTCATTCATGAGGTATTTCCCTTTAGTATTTTTGGAGTGTTGTACATGTTTAATTATTTTTAAGTCATATAATGTTTAATTCTCTTTATCGAATGAAAGCGCATTGATGTTTAGTTATTATTCATTCATTTAACCTATTATTGTCTTTGACAAATTCAAGTTTGAAGGGAGGTCACCTCCACGATCCATAACGCATTTCCGACAAGGTACAAATCATTTACTTCTCTCGCGTCATTAGATAGTTAAATTGTTAGTTACATTAGTTATTTACATTGTGTATTATTTATTTCATGCATTAGTTAGTTACATTAAACTCAATGATGAGGCTTCTTCCAAACCTTTAATGTTAAATAAAAAAAATTAAATTAAATTGTGTACAAAACACATAGACATCAAATTGCCTTTGTGTGAGCTATGATGAAGATTACATGTAATATGAGTGATAAGTAAGAGATATTGAACTATGTACAAATTCCATGTTTACAAGCATTAGATCCATTATTAAGAACATAACACCCCTTTGACGATTCTGTCTCACATACAATTATCATGGGTGGCCCAACAATAGGTTTTGAATATAGAGTTGGAGGACATTCTTTCCTTTCACAAACTATAGAGGATTTTAGTCAAAATCCACTTCGATTTAATAAAAAAAGAAAAAAAATTCATATTCCAAAAAATCAAGGCAACAAAGGATGTGAAATTCAACAAATGATGCCCATAAAACCTTGACAGAGTGATAGATCTAAAAAACATGTTTAATGCAAGGTACATGTAGCATTTGTAACAACAAATTTATGAAGCTTTCTCTAGATAGGAAATAATTAATGAAGAAAAATCCACTTCCATACTTTGTTTTTGAAAGAAGATGAGATTTTTAAATGCACTAGGTAAATTTACAACCAATGTCTTGACAAAACCCTCAACCCCCTCCTAATCTTCAAGTGTCCTTGGCATCCACCTCAACATTATTTCTCTATTCATCCTCCTAGTATTTATTTATATCCTTCTTGAACTCCCTTTAAGTAGAAAATTTTTGTTAACAAAGTAATTCAACTACTAATTTGTCGTATTCAACCTTGTCTTTTGGTTCCCTCTGTATCATGGTTGTTTTATCAGTAGTCATTCTTTGAGCCTCCTCTATCTCTCTCTATAACTCAGTTTCTTGAGTCATAGCTTCACAATTTTCACGTATTCATATTCAATATTATAACTCTATATATGAGCTCTCCTTTGTTTCACTTGTTTGTAAGTTATAGCTCCTTCTGGTGCTTTCTCCTCTTCCAAATCTTTGTTCTTGTATGGACAAGTGAATTTGACTTCTATACAATGTGCTTCTATCATGGCTTTGGAATCATGCCTTATAAACTATCCTTCTTTAAAATTGTAGTATTGAATATCACGGGCTTCCATTTCATCAAATTTGGTGTTTCTAAGTCCATACCTTATGATGTAAAATGGGTAAGATGGGTATCATATTTTATGAACATTGATTAAGGATGCATTAAATCTTTAAGGACGGTTTGATAAAAAAATCTCCCTCAGGACCAACCTATCTAGAATGAATTTTGGAAAAAAATGTGGAGGCTTGGTCGCTCCAAAAATTGTAATATAGGGGAAGTGTTACTCAATATACTATCTCCCTACCTCACTCAATATAGTCATAGCTTCTTCAAATAATATGGATGCTTCCTTGCAAAAACAAGTTCATACATAATATGTGAAAACAAATTATTGCAAATTTGGGTGAAATTTCTCATATGAAATTTCTCATATACTTATGCTTCAACAAGAATTGACAATAGACATGTAATATATGTTTGAATTGAATCCAACACCAGACTATTCCTCTGAATTCATTTCTAGCACAAATGATATCCAATAAACATGAAGACATGTAAAGTTTGGGTGGAGAGTTAATTTTAGAGAACTTGATTTTTGATAGAGCCTTCATCAAATTATGGGACATAATGTCAACCCAATTGAAAATAAAACCTTTTTTTATGATAGTATGTATCAGGGGAACCCTAAAAACTTTGAAGTGTCAAGAATCATTTTCTCCATGCAATTGAATAATAAATGCTACTACATAAATATAGGATTCCCTTAAATTGATAGATGGAGAAATGATTGTACCTTTTGATTTGAATTGTTTGTTTCAATCTTTATTGAAACCTACAACCCATTCTCGTGCCATTTGTATATTTGATTCAACAAATTTGTAGTGTTTCTAGAGATTACTTGGGTAAATCAAAGAAATACATTGGACCCTGTAATTTTCAATTCTTTTCTCCTCTAGTCATACATGTTCAATGATCCATTGAATCATTTATGTGCAAGGTAAGATGGCTAGACTTATAGTTTCATTATGTAAATGAGATATTCACATCGTAAACATATTCATTCTTGTTACCTTCATCTATCAGGTCTACCAAAATATGTATAGGATGATAATCCTCATCTTAAATATCTATAAGAGTTCAAACCACTCAGGGAAATTCACTAATCCTAGGTGACTTGAAGTATCGAAAAACACTAGTCTTATTGATTCAACGAACCCTTCTTACATATGATTCTTATCCTGCTCCATTATTTTCTTATGTGACTCGAGGGTTATTTTATTATTTTACATGTAGATGCTGCTAGAAAAATTTAAAATGAAATATAGCTTAGAATTACAACTTGGGAATGTAGAACAAGAGTGTAACTATATAGTTTTTTCCATCACATTTATCCATCAAATATTGAGTAAATAATACAAGGAGAGTTGTGTTTATAACTATAAAAAAATTGAATCATCACTAAACCTAATTTCAAATGCATTGAATAAGAGATTTGGGAACAAAAAAATGAAAGGGGAAAGGTGAAAATCATAGTAGTTATAAATCCCAACAAGAACTGTGACTCAAAATCAATTAAGTGTTCAATTTGACTCATCAATAAGGGAAGAAAGGGGCCTAGTAAATGAAGCTTAATATATTGGACTACAAAAATTTAGGTGAAAAACATACAGTTCTAAAGTATGACATGGGCTCAGTAAAAAGGTAATGATTAATAATCACCATCAAGTTTACACTTAAGTTTACATTTCCCACATGAAATTAAACTCTTGGAAAATGAAATGCATGGCATAGACAATATTGGAATCAAAGTTACTTGGTGAGAGAAGCAAAGAATATGGTGAATAATTTGAGTTGATGACCAAAATATTGAACCCAACTCACAATGTCACTGAGATAGCTCTACCTTGAATATATTATGTCAAAATACATTAAGTATGGATATGCTTAGTGAATGAAATCGATGGTTTAAGTTGAAATAAATTCAATCATGTCACTAATTGTTCAGATCATGCCATGATTGGGAATGATTAGGTTTGTTAAATTGGATTGTACCAATAAATCACCATTAATTTTGTATTGTTAAAAAATGTATACATCGGCCAAAAAACACGTTCAGTTGGTCAGAAAGGCTTCTCATATCTCTCAGATTGAAAATGGGAAGATATATTTTCGATCCACCTTGTAGGGAGTGGAGAAAATAGGAGAATCGATGATTGAAAGTTTTCCATGGATATTGGTGATATATATTTTTTATAAATAACAAACATTCACCAAAGCATCAAAAACCCATTTCTTTGATAGTTCGACTAGAGTAACATATTTCTTCCTCACCCAAAAAATGTCACAAATACAACATATTCGTCGGGACTCTGTCGGAACATACATTGAGGGTTTGTCATATTTTCGTCAGTCTATCGACGAAATGGAGATGAAAACAAGATGGAGTTGTGACGAACTAAATGGGCACATTCGTCAACAATTTTTTTCTCTTATGACTAACCTTTGTCGATATTCTGATGTCGTAGCGACAACCACATGTTGTAGTTTTGACAAACTACTAGGAAACGTTTGTCATTTCTTTGTCGATATTCTGATGTACTAGCGATGACAATGTGATGAATTTGAGATGCACTGATGGGGCATGTTAAGTCACTCTTACGATGGATTATGTCGTTGGTATTGAAATGAAATATTAAATTTTGTAATTGTGATGAAGGTGATGTGATGAAAAATCAGTTGTTTCCTTCCTCGAAATTGTGATGTAGTGGCGACGAACATGCATCGGTAAATCATCGGAAAATGGGACCAATGTACTAGTGCTAGAAATTAGATTTCCTAGCCTGATCAAGAAGTTGAGGAGAAGTAAGGAGAAAGGAGCCAAAGGAGGAAGCATCAACATTCAAGGTATGAATTGATGTAATTTATTCATGTTAATGAATAGATCATTGGCTTTCCCCTTGAATATGTTTGTATTTCATTTGAAAATATTTGGATCTAATCTTGTGATCGATGGATCCGAATAGATACAAGAAGATCTAGGATTCTAACGCCAAGTAGAGAGGTGGAAAGGAATTGTTCATATTTTGTGTGCATTAAGAATATTGCAAATATTGGAGCTAGAACTTTAGATCTGCATCAACCGAGATATATGAAGATAGCCTACATATCAAGGTATGCTATCTCTACCAATCTTTAGGTTAATCATGAATCCATTTTCTTGAGTCTAGGAAATCCATATTAATACATCCTTCTTTCTATCTAGGATCAATAGGTATATCCTAGGGATATCTTGCCATCTATCCTGTGATATCCTTGTGAGATTTATCCCATAAAAAGGATGTCTAATTTGTGCCAATATCTAACTTGGGTACTCAATCCTCCATGAATTCAATTGAGTTGTTTACTATTCATATCCATTTTTTCTTATAGGGTAGAAATCCATTGCTATTGAGTGTTATTTTAAATAATCTTTTATGCACACATCTTACTGATTTGATTTTCTCTTTATGCCATAGAATCCATATAAGCCAAGAAGCAAGGTTTACATCTATCATTCATTGTTTTATTTACAAGATTTCAAGAATTCAAAATCATAAGTAAACTATTGGCACAGAGGCAGACCCAAGGTTCAACGCTCAAGAGCACACCAACAAATCCCTAACTACCGAACCTTTTGGCAACACCTGCGAAGCGGATGAAGTCTCACCCAAGGTAGAGGCAAGGGTGGTTGCAAGACTTAGGTGTCTCCAACCTTAGCTAGGACATAGATCTGTGATTATATCATTTACAGAGCACTTAGAATCGATCATTCGTCAATATTCAACCCTTATTATACTTCGCAGACAACACAGAGCATCATGATGTACACTCAGATCTACATTCTTTCAGCACTTAACCATAGTAACCCAGATCAGATCTAGTAGATCAACACTAAGCATCCTAATACACATCAGATATAAAAATCATATATATCTAAAAAGAATAGAACATAAGTGGATATATCAAAGCACATAGCATAAGAAAAGCCACATTGAATCAAAACACAAGGGATAACACACAGATTTGCGTGGTTCACCCCCACCCTGGGGCTACGTCCACAAGATCTTCTTCTTTATTATTGTCTTCAATCTGTTACAAGCACAAAGCCTCCAAAACCCTTCTTTGCATATGACAGAAGATCTACACAGCTCGCTAGATCCTTCTTCCTTGCATTACAACACTTAGCTTTCTATAGAAACCTCACAGTAAATTTCACTTAGCCTTGCAAGCCTTACACAGTTCGCATAGAGAACTTATTCAACATCACATAGATGCACTACCAATTTCACTAAGTAATCACATCTACTACTTCTTACATTGCCTATCCTTCTATTTATACAATACAAAAGTGGGCCTAAGCATGGGTAAACCCACAGGTCGACATCCCTTTCCTATTACATTAACCCAAATCCCTAAAAGGGCCCCAAAAGTGGAGCAAGATCCCGTGATCTCTGCTTCTTCTGGCGCTCCATATTTGACAGGTTGTCGAAGTCCAAAAATGGTCAAATATGACCAAGTGTTCCTCAAAACTTGGTCAAGGGCCAAAAGTCCCCCAACACTCACCTATGACTCATCCCAAGTCACTCTGGTCTGATCAATTTCGCCTTGAATTCCTTGAGCTTGGCTCCAGCTACTTCGAGCTGCTGCAGTGCGACAGCCTCTTGCGCAGTGAACTCCTGGATCACTGCCTCATTTACTGTCCCTTCCAGGCATTGTTCTGTGATGATGACAACCTGTTCAAGCTCGACTCCCTGGATTTTAACTTCAATGAACAGTTGGCATGCCTTTTCTTGGATTGGTTGAAGTCGTTGGGAGACTTCCATCACTTTACTTTGCAACGTGTGTACCTGTTGTTGGGCAGTGCATTGTTCTGGAAATCTCTTCATTCTTTCGACTGGGTTCAAAGCCTTCATCTACGCATGTATCGTATCTACGTGTTGCTTTTCTTCTTGGAGTTGTGCCTCCAATGCCTGCAACTTTGGATTCTCTGGGAGGTTCGCATAAGTATGGGCACTTTTAGCACTCAACTGCTTGCATTCCAAGGCAAAGGTTTTTAATCGGCCAACTGCACTACAGGAAGTTGCCTCCTTTAGATCTATTATTTCTTGAGGAGTCCTGGGCACAGTATGAAGTTCCAAGTCTGCGATGTGTTGTTGAAGTTGCTAGATTACTTCTTCAAGTTGTGCCACATGATGTGGGACACGTTCTTCAATCTTCACTTCTATGATCATCAGAGAGTGAAGTGATTTGTGAACCCTTTCCTATACTTCAAGTTGCTCTGCTAGAAACTGGTCCTTTCTCTGCTGTAACTGTTCTTTTTCCTCATCCCACTTCGCTTGCAAGGAAATCTTTTCCCATTCTTCCTTACTCTGTTTTTCTACAAGTGTGCTCTGTACTTGTGTCAAAACCAGGGTGGCTTGTGTTGTGTCTTCTTGAGCTCATCGAAGGCAGGCTTCGACCTTTTTCGGTGATCTGGTGTAATTGGGTGGGCTCATCGCCTATTCCTGATGCTCCAATTGTCAAGGGTGCAATAGAAACTGCTCGGCTGGACTGGAGTGCATGGTACACTTTTTGAAGTTCACCCTTGATTCGATTGAATACCTCCTCCTACTTCGCTTCTTTCTTTTCTGTGATCTCTAGTGAAGCATCATTCAATGCAACGATTAAGAAGTCAAAGTCATCTGGTGTGAGGGTAGTCTTAAACATAGTCTGTGTGGCCTTAATTTTCTTTCAGGATGAGGGATTTGGTGGGGTAATCATCCTTTTCTTAGAGGGATCCTCCTCCTCTCTAGGAAGAGTAACCTCGCCTTTGTTTTTCTCAACTTCTGTGCCACCTAGTTCTTCACCATCACCTCCCTGCACATGTGATATTGAAGTAGTCTTCGTGGATGTGCTATGGACATATTGAACTTCATCATCCTTCTTAGTCTTTCTTGGTCCAGGTGTATCTGACAAAGCTTCAGGGCTATCGACGTGGGACATTTTTGTTGGGTCCGCTGCAACAAGGAGGTCTGTCGACCATTCCTTAGTCATCTACTCCAAGTCTTCTTCTATCAACTTGTAGTACGACTGGAGCTATTGTTTGTGCTCATCAACGTGCATTGTGATATAGGTGAAGTGGCGGTCTGCACTGAATTTTATCAAAGTTCTAAACCTATGAAGTGTGTTTGGGGTGAGGTGCGGTGTAGACTGTATTGCATTCTTCAATTGGTTGTAATAGGCATGGAAGACGGCATTGGACTACCACTTCTTATTCATGTCGTTGGAGTATCACAGCGTATAGAACTTCATGGCCAGTGGTTTGAAGGGTTTGATCTCCGAAAAAGTGGCACCTTCTGGTAGCTCCCATGCGATGAAAGAGATTAGTATGAGCAACCAACTAAAGTGGAACTCATACCCTTGGTCTTCCACTTCTCTGTAATCAATCTCTAGCTGGTTTACAAGGTATTGTGCCCAGTTCATCTATTATCCCTCGGCGCACTTCCATGTGAGGTCAACTATGAATCCAATCACTTGTGTTGGTCTGTTATTGCAAAATAGCTTGCCTACGATCAGTTGACAGGAAAGGTGCATTGCTCCACTCTGGATAGAGGCTACCTTGTAGCCTCGCATGCCTTTCTCGACATCACCATAAGTTTCTTTTATATTCTGTGCTAGTGCTCGGTTTGAGGTCTTTGCAGGATAAAAATCATGTGGTTCAAGGCCTTCCATACTAAGTCTTGTGATCCGATTGATCAAGGTCAGATCCACAGTGATGTGGCAGTCCAACCATAAGTATCCTCCCTGGTAGCAGGACAACAACAACTTGACACATGCATTGACTTCCTGGTGTCTGTCGAAGTGTGGGATCTTCATTACATTAAGGAGTGTGGAATGCATGAGGTTCTGGGTCCATGACTGTAGGACAATCTTAGAATTCTTTCCTTTGGTCCTGGTTAAGTACTTATGTGGGGCTAACATGTTGTAAACTTTACGATATCCAAGGTTAAAATCACTAAATTGAAGTGTTGCGAGCTTATCTGGTCAGCACAAACTGTGCGCATCTCTTTTGGAAGGTACACGGTGATCAAAGTGTACTCGAAGTCTCGAGTTACACTATCATGGTTGATGGCACCACTTAGAGGTGGTAAGTAAGTAGGTAGAATGCATGGGATAATCTTGGAATTTGCGATGTCATCTTTATGCTTGGTCTGTTTCTCATCAGTTGGCTGGGATGGACTGGCATGAGTAGTGGAAGGGGAGGCCTGGAGTCCTCTCATTGACGATGCTTGGACTCCTGTAGATAATCCTCGCTCCGATATGACTCTCTTAGTCATTAAGTCAATAAAAAATTCTTCAACTACTTTCTCAGCAGAGCTGAGCTTGTCTGACATACAAGCCTAGGTCAACTAGCTCAGGTGTGAAATGAATTCAGAGACTATAGTGAATGGTATGGGAACAAAGCATTGATCACAGGGTGAAGTAATCTCAGGTTTCAGGCTCAAATTATCACTTAGAAAAAAGTATTCGTGGTGCGATGAACTAAGTAGGGAAACTTAGAAATGGTCTAATTGCAACGGGTATGAGGCTGCATTAACTTATGTTATGTTCATTATGGAGCAGTCTAACAGTCTAGTGGCGAGCCATAAATTCTTTTCGACCCGTTCAGAGCTGCAGTCGAATGGTTATATTGGCTTCCAACGGCTATATTACTTCACCTCAGCGAAGTGGCATATGTCGTTGTTCTGATATCCCGATGAAGCTCCAATTCTGTAAAGTGTCTTGCTACGAGGTACCCTCCGGGATCTTCTATAATTTTTCAATCTCAACCTTCTTCTTACTTATCTTTCTAGCCTTCTTTCCAGTGAGCTTCGTCTGGTTATTATCTTCCCATTTTGATTCTCATTTTCCTTGGACATAGTCACTTCATGCTGGTGAGATTCTCTCATAGGGTTTAGGTATATCACTTCTTCTTTTTTTGGGGTAGAAATTTCATCCTTTTATGTAGATTTGGCCTCGACATCTAGGCTTCTAGTGTCAGATGGCTTTGAGCAGTTCTCCTGTTCTTCTATCAGTTGTGCAATCCTTTGAGTCATGAAATCTTTTAACTCTTGTCTTTGTTGTTCTAAAACTCGTTCTTCTTCCTTCCTTTTGGATTTATCTCTTTCAATCCAAGGTTTTCTGAGTAGCATAGTAAACAGGGTGTTGTCCTCAATGAATTTGATAATCTCAAAATCTTCTTTTGTCGAAGTTCCATTGACTGTCATAGGTATCTGAGAAAGTTTTCCACATAACATCATCAGTTTTCCTCTAAATAGTATTATTCCTCCTAATGAAGGAATCATGGCAGGCTTCCCTATAGCTTCCCAAGTTCTTTTTGGCATAATGTTCACTTGTGTTTCTTCATCAAAAATATAGTCAATGTCGAAGTCCCCTATTCTTGCTTTGACTTTCTCCTTTCCTTGAATATCTCTGGTAATCGGACATCTTTATGTTCCTTCAGGGTTTCTTTCATCTGTATTAATACTTTCTCTGATTCTTGTTGGGTTTCTGCATTTTATGGATCTGCATTATGGTCTTCTTGATTCATATTTATCCTTTTAATCTTAGCGATCATTCTAGGGAAATCCAATACCTCATGGTCCATATCCTTACAACTCTTCTACCAGGGCATTCCTTAGCTAGATGGCCTAGTTTTATGAAACTGTAACATAGGATTAATCCTCGTTTTGTTTTAAATGATCCCCAGCCTCTTCTATACTACGCACTGGAATCGTGACAGCTAACCTGCAGAAAATTCTTTCTAGGATCCTGCATCCATTTGTTAGTCCAGACATTCTTTCTATGCATAGGTATAACATATCTATTCATATCAAACTTTCTTTCATCTATTAATGCCCTAGCTTTTAAGCTAGGACAAAATCTATCAAACATACCTAGATCCATGCTCTAGAAACAAAATATTTCACTTATCTTACTTCTACAGAGCACAAAGCTTCCAGATCTAAGAAATTTTGACTATTCTTACCTTTATTCTTACCTCTTTTTTGCAGATCTGACCTCTTTCTTTAAAAAAATTCCACTTTTACTTTTCTTAGAGAACAGATCGTTCATATATCACTTCTTTTCTTCATATTTGATATTCCTTTCTTCATATATGACCTTATTCCTGGGACAAATCTTCCCAAGTTGAGTAAAAATATGCTCACTAGGGAAACAGATCTATGCACAGATCTTTCTTTTGCACAAAGCTTCTTCTTCCTTGGTTCCCAGCAATCACAGTTTCAAGTCTCGACAATGAAACCATTTTTTGGCATAGGGGTAGACCCAGGTTTCAATTCTCAAGAGCACACCAACAAATCCCTAAATATCGTCCCTTTCGGCAACACCTGCGAAGTAGATGAAGTCTCACCCAAGGTAGAGGCAGGGGTGGTTGCAAGACTCAGGTGTCTGGAACCTTAGCTGTGACACAGATCTGTGATTATATCATTTAAAAATCACTTAACATCGATCATTTGTCTATATTCAACCCTTATTATACTTCATAGATAGCACAAAATGTCACAATGTACACTCAGATCTACATTATTTCAGCACTTAACCATAGTAACCCAGATCAGATCCAGTAGATCAACACTAAGCATCCTCATACACATCGGATATAACAATCATATATATTTATGAAGCACAGAGCATAAGTGGATATATCAAAGCACATAGCATAAGCAAAACCACATTGAATCAAAACATAGAGCATAACACATAGATTTACATGGTTCACCCCCACCCTAGGGCTACGTCCACAAGATCTTCTTATTTATTATCGTCTTCAATCTATTACAAGCACAAAGCCTCCAAAACCCTTCTTCGCTTAGGACAAAAGATATGCGCAGCTCACTAGATCCTTCTTACTTGTGTTACAACACTTAACTTTCTATAGCAACCTCACAATAACTTGCACTTAGCCTTGAAAGCCTTACACAGTTCACACAGAGCACTTATTCAACATCACATAGATGCACTACCAATTGCACTAAGCAATCACATCTACTACTTATTACATTGCCTATCCTTCTATTTATACATTACAAAAGTGGGCCTAAGCGTGGGTAAACCCACGGGCCGACATCCCTTTCCCATTACATTAACCCAAAATCCTAAAAGGGCCCCAAAAGTGGACTGAGATCCCGTGATCTCTACTTTGTCTGGCACTCCATCTTTAACAGGCTGTCGAAGTCCAAAAACTGTCAAATATGACCAAGTGTTCCTCAAAACTTGGTCAAGGGCCAACATAAACCAAGCTACAAGAAAGAGTAAACAATGCAAAGAAAGATGTCACATATGTAAAAGCTAATTTAATAAGCTAGTTTTGAATTTGAAGAGGGATTGGACAATGAAATTAAAAAAAAAAAAATTGAATTGCCCATACAAAGTTTTTCATATTGCACACTCTTACACTTTCATTCTTGGGTATTGTTGGTAAAAGTGATTTTGTTATTTTTATTTGTAATCCAAAATTTCATCTCTTTAATTTAAGCATAAGGAATACTTTCAACACTCTTTTAAAGAGTGATTTTTAGCCTCTAAAAAAATCATAAATACAATTTGAGATAAAAGTTCCATTGCTTCATTTAGGGAAAACTAAAGTGCAATTGAAGGATTGCAACCAAATCATGTATGCACATAGTGCACTTTTTTTCAATGGCCTTTTAAAAATTTCAAGAGCTCACATTCAAACCGTGTTTTTTCTTCAAGAGATAATGTTGAAAGATCATTTTTTGATTGCATTGAAAATCATACATTGGTTTTAAAGAGAAAGATTCATGGTGAGATAATGTTGATATGAAGAAAATGTGATTCTACTTCATGGACTTATATTCAATTACTTTCAAGAAAAAACCATGCACATACATATTTATATAATGCATTTCATCACAACATTGGAAGAAGTTCATGTAATCATGCCATCATTCATGCATGCTTGATTCAAGGAGACAAGCATTGGACCTTGCAAATAAATCAAGGTGCATTGTGGGTTTGTAAGGTATTGTTTTATCAATGTTTTGTAGTGGCTCTCTGTTGGTCACTATAATTGCTTAATTAATTTAAACAATCAAGTGCTACTTAAATTTTCAACCCAGGGAAGTCTATTTATTTCAAAGGTAACCATGCACTATATATGCTCAATTCCAAAAGCAACCTAGAGTTGTAGTAAAGGAAACTATATTAATCACACTTGCATTGAATGAACTGAAGTCCTAGCTCGAATTACAGAAAAGCAAACTACTTATTGCAGAGCTTGAAGAGATGATTAATCTAAAGAATCCTGGATTACATTGAAATAACAACTACAACAGGAAAGAACAACTATTCTATAACCAAAGAACAAGACCCTATTCCCAAGCAGGAACTTCAGCACTCAGTTTCTGATGAACACACTTTCATGAACTCATTAATGCATTGAAGGCTTAACTATTCTAACAGAGAACAGGACCCTTAATTCCTTCCTTTAAGAAAGAACCTTTAGCACTAGTCTCTGATTAGCATACTCATGAAAATAATTGAAAGCTGACTACTTCTAACAGAGAACAGGACCCCTTAATTCCTTCCTTTAAGCAGGAACCTTTAGTACCAGTCTCTGATTAGCACACTCATGAAAATAATTGAAAGATGACTACTTCTAATAGAGAACAAGACCCTTTGATTCCTTCCTTTAAGTAGGAACCTTTAGTACCAGTCTCTGATTAGCACACTTCATAAATCCATCACACAATATTGCTAATTAAAATGATTAACAATTAACCAAGCATGAACTTCATGAGAACAATGTAACGTTCAATAAAACAAAATTCTTAACAAGACAGTTCATTAGTGTTTCAGCAAAGCAAAAATTAATCAAGGCATAAACAGAGATCACACTAACACACTATAAAACTAATGGGTGAATCTTGTGAATAAGGTGGGCCCTCCCTTCTCACAAGATTCCCCTGAGACGAAGAGGCTAGAGAAGGATGCTCAAAACAGTCTTTTATTCATCTATCAATGTATCATATTACAATCTGAAAATGAAGTACATCCTTCTCTGTGAAACTTTCTTAGTACATAAAAACTCGATCCTTTCGAATGGTGATTTCCTCTTATTTAAAGAGGAGAATCCCTTCAGTACAATTGATCAACAAATTACAGGTGTATATCTGGGTCCTATTCTTAGTCGGATCGACTTTCTAAATTGGAATAGGATGTCCTAGTCTCCCGCAACAGAATGCTATTACAAGTGATGAATGAGGTGTTGTTGTTACGGTTGGAGTAACAGTTCTTTATTGTTGTTGTTGTTGCATGTTGTTTCGGCATCACAAATCACGATTGTTTTAGCCACGAGAATTGTGCTCTGACTGTTTTAGCACTTCTTAGGTAGTAGCAATGGTTGATACTTGGCTCATGGTGCGGCTATTGTAGTCAACCTGTGTGAGTTGTTGTTGACCACAGACTATGTAACGACTTCCTGTGTTTCAGCATCGTTGACCATAGACTATGTAACAACTTCCTCTGTGTTTCAGCAACGTCAACCATGGACTGTGTAACAGCTTCTGTATTTCAGCATCGTCGACCATGGACTATGTAACAACTTCTGTATTTCAGCATCATTGACCATGGACTATGTAACAGCTTCTGTGAATTGTTGTTTCAGCAACAGTCCTCAAATGCTAATCTGCAGTTTGAACTGTTTCAGCACTTATACATTTCTAATCAATGGTTAAGTACGAGAGTGATGTAAAATATTATGCAAAACAGATTAAACGTATAGTAATGAGAAGGGATGTTGTATACCTTTGGAATGATAAGATAAAGTGCTAATATGGATTTAAATGTGAGTGAACAAGAGTGTAATGGTGGCAAAAAGTATGGGCAAAAAGGTACATTGTGTGGTCCTAACACTCTCATGTCATTTTTATCAAATATTATTTCATTAGCATGGATCAATGGTGCACTATGCATAAGGACTGTGCAATGAGCATTGAGGTTTACTCACACCACTATTATGGTTCACTAAAACTTGGAACATGTCTATAATTGGCCAAAATCATATGCGTGGATCAATCATTTCCTCTAATAAGCATGGTCCCCATTGTGTTAAATATGAGAAGTGTTGGTCCCCATTATTTCATAGTTCGTTATTGAATAACTAGACTCCATGGCACTATCCAATAGATCATGAAACTTGTATTTCACTTGATTAAATGTGAAAGCACTTGGACTTTGGCACAAAATGACTTGTTGTGATAGTTTTGAGAAGTTGAGTTTCTTTGGTGTGAGTGTGTCACATGATCTTGTCACATGATATAATACTTTACCATGCTTAATAGAGTTTTAATCACAAACATAATCATTAAATAGTTTTATTTGAAACAAAGAAAATCTATGCATTGTATTTATAATGAGCCTGACCAAACTTCCCATTATCTATTGTATTAGTGGGGTTTCCGTGAATTTCACACTCAATGTTTAAGAGGCCTACTAATATGATATAATAATAATCATATTAGATACCAAGACTATAGCCATTTCATGATTTTTAACATGAACACACAAAGCATTATGAATGAAGTAAAATAACTATGAATTGGCATGTTTGATACTATTAATGAGATGGAATATGTGAACATGAAAAAGGAGAGATTACCTGATTTCCATAGGTTTGGTCAATGTTTGTTGTTTGATCTTCAAAATTGACATTCATCAACTCATTTGTAATTTATCTTAATAATAAGCTTGCATTGTCATTACAATTTACATCCATAACTTATGAGTAATTGTTTAGATTTTTTATAGAGCCAAGAGTAGGGGAAAAGATAACAAAGTGTCATTATGATGAGTTGGCAATAAGTTTGGTATACTTTTTGGAGATAATTCATTTGGGTAATACCAAAATTGAATTATCCATGTGCAATGACACACAAAAAATTCATCATGAAGACTCTCATAAATTATGGTTCATTTGGTCTAATTTCCATAAAGGTAACAATAGACTGTCATATGTGTCTCATGTCCTCATGTCAAATGATTTAGATAATGTTAAATGTTACACATACAGAATGGAAATTGCATAAATCTACAAAATGATTTTTAACATAATTGGTTTAACATCTATCAACTAGTGTCTTTTGTCCAAGTAAGGCGAATCAATGGAAAATCAATTATTGTGATGATATTAATTAGATCATATAATACTTATTGTGTTTTCACTTTGTAGTTGTATATGGGTAAATCATCATCATTATAATTCATCAACATAAAATAAAAAAACACTTCAATTCATAGACATGTTCCATGGAATGTGTGTGTGTGTGTGTGTGTATTCAAAATCGTCTCAACTATACCTTTTTTACACAATGGTGCATCATGCCCAATATAAAAAATGGCAGCAAGTGACCAAACATGGAAGAATAACATATGGTTCCATATGGTTCCCTATGGTTCCACTATATCAAGTGCATCTTACAATTCGATCTTTCTCCTCTTACTCAAACTAGGAGCTCAAGTTGTGTTATGCCTAGGTGTGGTTTGTCTTTCCAAAGACTAGAGAAAGAAAAAAAATGCTTATAAATTTTTTTCCACAATGAATTAACATACTTACAAAATGATACTTTATAATTCAAGCCATGAAAAATCACTACATATGATACTAACAGTTGTGAGGTGTTCCCCTCCTCTATGACCTAATATCTAAACTACTCCACCTTGTAAAAGTTACAAGAATTAAAGAATGAAATTTAAATGAAAACCTGTAAAATCAATGCCATTCATGATACATAAAAAAAAATCATCAACAAATTATGTTTTTATGAATAACTCAGGCAATACTGGAGAGTCACCAACAAGTGGAATACTTAGATATGCAAGTTTCTCTAAGACACCATATGTTATTGCATTGACTATTTTATCCACAATGGATGATGGATGGGGGGATGCATGAGAGTGAAGTAGTGCATACTCAATGGATGAAATAGTTTGGGTTGTAATCGAGATGACTGGCGGGTGGTGTATTGGTGCATCCATTTTGGATGGATGGCATGGAAACGGTGGTGGGAATGGTTGGAGATAAATTCATGTAGGTTGTACAAGGGATGGAAAATCCCTTGTGGAAGAAAGTGGTGTCCCAGGCATCTAGGTAGGGGGGCCAAGGACTAGAAATTTCCTATAACTGAGAGTGAAGGCCCTTCTTCTTTGGTGAAAGGATTATCTTGGAGGATGTGTCTCTTGCATTCTTTGTCTCATGGATGCCCTCATTTGAAGCCCTGGGAGAGTTGAAGTTCTCTGGGCTGGAGAAGTGCAGGCATATGTATAGATGATTGGATTCCATGCAAGAGATTATAAACATGGTGGCCTTCATTCCAACAATTGAATGGTTATTGCAGTACACTACAACTACGCGTTGATTTATTGCAAAACATTTTCCCAATGGAGCTTAGTAATTTAGTATATTATAGGATAACTTGTGTTATAGTATTCAGGTCACTATTTCCATCATGTTTATCTCCCTTTTCATCATGTTTATCATGTTTGATCAAGTTTTTTTAGGGGTAAGGTATGTATACTTCTGTAGAATTTAACACTCAAATATATTTATCAAGGAATCTCTTGTCTCACAAACAATGGGATCTCATACACCAATTTGATGGCTTAATTGTGACCTTAAAATTAAATTATTATTATTAATGTAATTTGATTGAAAAATGATTAATGTGAAAATTTATTAAAATTGTAATGAATCTCCATACAATTAGATTAACTTCAACCCTATCACATTTTTTATTATATGATCATTTAGCGTTTTGTGTGTATCATGTTGAGCACTCAACACACCCTAAAAAATCCTATGTTAAATTTTACTTTTTGGGTACCACTTGATCTTTTTCACTGTCTGATTCTACTTCAGTATGAAAAATGTTGCCTTTGATTATCACTTTTTTTTTCTCATTTAAGTCTCTCAAAGTTTGCTTGAGCATGCAAAAACACATAACTTAAAAGACTAACACTTAATTAAAGAATTGACAGACAAAACGCTTCCCCAACACGCTTAAGAAATTCGACATCGGACATGATTAAGAACGAAAGAAAAGATACTCGAGAGAACCAAAGTTGTCGAGTCTCGATCTTTGTCGGCATCGACAGACATGAGTTTTATTTTGTGACAAGAACCACCAAGGATATCACCGACGACCGATCCCTTTTAGCGTCAGTAAAAGGTGAAAATACCAAGTGTCGAACGAAGAATTAAATAATGTCATTGATCGTCGGCTTCTAAAATTTTTCCGGTATCAGGAGATTTCAAGGACGTAACCCACAAGGGAACTACGCAGTGGAAATATATCTGATGGTCGATCCCCGATAACTTCGACATCAACAATCCCAAGTTTATTTTTAAACACCTGCCTCCTGTCAAAAGGGGCCGAATCTGACTGAGATGCATGACCAAACCGCCTATCCTCATCTGCCATCTGTCATTTCTCGAGTGATTAGACATACGATATAATTTTCTACGGAGTCATTACTAGCTCTCAAGACCCACGTCGCACCCTAAACCAATTCTTCCACATCAGCACTGTACGAAAAAATCAGTCGGCATTGAAGGTTTCATAGGAGGATACCAATGGGAACATACACAAGGATATCACCAATTCTTGATATTCCCACTAAGAAAGCGACACGATTCGACGTTTTATCTCTAAGATACGATAGATCCAAAGCATTTAAAGAACTAATTTATTCTAAAAATCCTGCATTAGTTGCTAATCCATGTGTGAATCAAAAGGACCATTTGAAACTATCAATACCACGCATCAACCTCCACACCCCCACCATCAACCCACGTAGAATTTATTTGCAGAGATTCAGTGGTAGGTTGTTTTGAATCTCACTCATCACTCAAATGAATTGGTTGATACGACTAGTAGGATCTCTCCCGTTAAATCCTCTCGAGTCTTTTTTAAATGATATTGTTCTATGCATAAATAAATTCGGAACATCCATAGGAGAAAGACGTGCAATCCTAGGAAATCTTCCAAGGTCCATTGAGTATTAAAAAAATAGTTTTAGCAAGCATTACAAGGACAATTCCTCCAAAGAAACCTACCACCAGGAAATATCTGAGAGTGCCAAAGATAAAGGAAGCCGAGGTAGGAGAAGGCTCTTCACTAGTGGTCGCAAAACAACTGTTCTTTTCTCCAAAACCAGCGCTCGTCATCAAGACACCCACCAAGGAGGTTTTCACTCAGCCTCCAGCCTTTGGAGACACAAAGGTGAAGATCGGGACCAAGACAATATTCTCGTGCTGGGAATACCTTTTCAAGAAAATCAAGTGGGTGGAATTCCCCGATTATACCCCGCACAACGACCCCGATACAAGGAAGCTCGACGACAAAGTCCTCCCGAATGTCTGAAGGGAATACCTGCACATGGTAGCTTTCCCTGCATTGAACTCCTGAAATGGATTATTGACCACATGGACACTCAAATATGTATGGTTAATGACGACAGTGGTGCATGTGTCAGGGTTTTCCTTCAAGTAGAGGTCCAAAATTACTACAATATCAGAGAGCTGGAGGAGCGGCTAAACACCGATTTTGTTATAAACTTCTATGAGAAAAATGACACCAGCAAGGTGATGGCTTCATGGTGGAGAAAGGATAAAAATTTCACCAATCGGACCTCCGACTGGTACTTGATGACCAACCTAAGGGAGTCGTACATCTATCTAATGGCCCTCCTCCGCCGATTGCATGGGGAGAAATACTGCTCCAGGTTTTTAGAGGCTTGGATGCCTTTAGCTTATACTGTAGCCATTTCTAGAATAGGTTTTAATTGGGGAACCATCATTTCCAAATAGCTGAGAACATGCATATGACAAGCTCAGACACCAAAGGAAGAAGAGACTCCATATTTCTATATGGAATCTTATCTATTAGATGTCATCTGTGCTAGAAATTTCGTTGTCAGAATGAACTTAAGCTGGCTCACCTCAGAACTCTCGATCCATGTATATTTCGACATCTTGTGGGAGAACAGGTACAAGAAATCCTACGGTCTCATTTTTTATCAATTTGTCACACGTGTTCATTCTTTACTATTCAATAAAGAATGCCCAAAACTGTTGGATGCGGCCAAAAAGATTATATCAAAAGTTGGCCACTGGTACTTGGATGAGCATGATACCTAAATCAAGGTTTTTAGAGCCACTGAAGCACCATATCTGTTACTGGAATGGCGTTCATACCATATGGATTCCATATAGGTTTCTACATGTTAAAAGACACTGCTCAAGACAAACAGGAAGGGTTGAATTAATTGGAGCTTCGATTCCAGACTGGTTGATTTCGCAACCATGACCCAAAAGGTTTAGTCCCAAAGCACACATCAAAATTATCTTCTTGTTGTCCATACGCCCATGACATGTTTGAATATGATATCTTCACTAAAAATTCCTAAGACTAGGATGAGGTGATGGCGAGGATGACTGACCCCAAGGAAACCCAGTTCAAGGCCATGATTTTGGATGAGAAAGGAATAGTCTTGGAACATTCATCTCAAGAGGTCCTCGAGGATAAATAAGAAAGGATAGCATCTGAATCAATCGAATCGGTGGAAGCTCCCCATGAATCCATCGAAATAGCAGAGATTTCCCATGTAACCCCGATATAAGATAAGAATTTCCTGAAGGCTTAGGATGCGTGGGAGAGAGGGTCACTCATGTATCAATAGGCCCAACAGATGATGAATCAAATGTGGGATAACCTGGACCTCATTAGGATGCCAAGGCTTATGAAAGATAGCCCAGAAGAAAGTCTGGTGTGGCTAAGTGGCCCTGATTTCATAAACCTTGATAACATCAATGGGTCAAGTGACCTTGAATCCATAATTCCATCGGCCATATCACCAACAGGCACCACAACACAACCGGAGGTAGCCTAGGTATCCATAGAAACAAGTGCATGGGACCCCCTCCATGAGCTAATTAATATGTATGATGATGATGAGAGCCCATAGGTATCTCTCGGGACCCCTATGTGTGTCCAAGAAGAAAAGGGACCTAAGAAGACTTCTTCTCCTCCCAGGGTCCAAACCCAGGAGGTCCCACAAAAATAAAAGGAAGATGATAGTGGCCTCAACATGGAAAATATCGATGCACCGGAGACCCGAGCAGACAATCTGGAGAACAAGTTAGAACCAGACGATCCAAAGGAATGATGCCCACAAAATTAACTCAACATTTCAATGACTGATTCACAAGTAAGTATTGATTCTACTCCCCATGCCTCTATTTCACTCGATACTTAGATCCTCGACAAGCAAAAGAAAGAGGCAGGGCCTTCGGAGCGCAACAAGGAAGTTAAAGAACCCAATCTTGAACAAATATACACCACTGGAATTCTAGGAGACACACTCACCTAGGGTGATCAGCATATTCCTGAAACTGTGGATGAAGTAGATGATATATATGTGATTGATTATGATCAAAAGAGAAAATATATTGTCCAATGAACCACCAAGAAAAAGAGGATTACTTTGGACCACTCCATCCTCACTAATATAGAGGAAGAGTTGATAAACAAAAAAAACACCATAACATCCTAACTTATCGGCATAGGGAGAGCGATCTCGCATGCCACCCTAGATAGAGCTAAAAGGGATGAAAAAGAGATGGTTGTTGCCCTAAAAGAACTAGGACATTTGCACCACTTCTCTAAGTATTATCAGGACACCACTCGGGTCACGGGATACTTGAGAAGTGAGTTCAAAGAGGCTTACAACAAGTTTACAAACGAGGGACACCTTTTTACTGTGAAGATAGTCGAGCTCCAAGAAGACACTCTCATGGCACTCGTGACGTGCAAGGGTATGGATCGGTAGTATGAAAGGGCACAACAAGCCATAGAGACAATCAAATACATTGATGCAGTCCAATAGGGTCGAGATAAAGAAGAAAACGACATCTGGATGTTGACCAAAAGAATTCTTGATCGCATGAAGCGATCAACTGAGTATTGGGATAAAATGTCTCAGGAGCCACATCAGGAAATTCAAGAATAGTGGGCCAAATGCGAGAAACGTTGGGGTAAAATCAACAAATCAATGAAGGATATCAGACTCACTAATTTCGACACACCTGACGACTTCGTCGACTTGCATGACATAGTTGAATCACACACCAAGCAAGATTCATTATGGGATGAAGAGCTAGTGAAGGTGACCGACACAATGCTGGGACAAGTGCAACAGATTATGGAACATTCGATCAGAGCTCGGACTATCCTACAACAGTTAAACACCAGTCTGGTCAAGTATTGGGTGCAGGTGGTGGAGATCATAGGAATTTATGCGGCTCCGATGGAACAACACAAATTTCCATGCACCCAAGCCTGCGAAGAGTTGTTCATTAGTTGGTCAAAATATGAGAAGAGTCACCCTTTTGAGTGATATATTGAGTTGACTGTTAGAAAAACTGTTAGGAGAGAATGCCACGTGGTGAGTTTTTCTTTACTTATCTGCACTTGTCCATTATTTTTAGTTTAATTTTATATTATAAATAATAACATCGACCGATTAGTTAAGGGTCTATGGTTGTTGAAAGAAACTCTTTCTTTTTGGTTGTCAAGAATTATTTCTGAGCTATCGTTAATAGAGAAGTCCTTATGGACCAGAGACAAAGTTATTTTCATCCAATGCATGTGTGATTGGACATGGATAAGAACGATTTCCTATCTTGTTTCATGAATGATGTTGTAATGAGTAAGAGCTATTTGATCTATTGTCAAGTTATATGGTGCAATGTTTTGTTGTTGTTTACTTTGATGATGAAGATGAATCATTGCATTATCATGTGATGGATGATTAGTGTAGGTGAATTATTTTTCTTTCCATTATCTTATTGCATATGTGTTTTCTTTCTGATAATTAGTACCTCATACAGTAATTCGATGCTCACATGGTTAACGTATTAGTACTAGGCCTGTGGTATACAATTGTTGTCTAAATGCTTGAGTAGCGGGTTATCCCAAGCTCAGCCTCTTCTCCAATAGTTAAACTTAATCTTATTTTTTTTTCAAGTTGGTTTATACCGGATTATAGCTTATATCGGTCCCACCTAAGATAAAATAAAAAAATAGAAATTCCAAACTGAAGGATACGCCTTCACAAGAAAACATAAATCCCATCGATTAATTGGTCGGATCGCAATATCTGGAGAACCATTCTAGTCTTAAATTTTGCAGAGTCTAATAGGGCCTCGGTGGCAGGTTTCATTCCTACTATTGAACTAAAGGGATTCAAGACCCATCAACAAAACTGGTGCTAGAAGGAGGGCTTGGAGAATGAATGGATGAATACATATTTCACATAGTATTTCAAACAGCCTATAGATTCAAAATAGCCCACATGCATGGCTAGTCACTCCCAAGACAACCCACACAAACTGAGTACTCCTGAAATGAGTAAATCATCTTAGCCCAAGGAATACCCTTTGCACCTTGACATACCTTATGCTCTTCCTCACAAGGAAATAAATCAATTCAAAAGGATCACAAGAGAATACGCTCAACAGATCGGTGCGTTGTCCTTAGCTTCGATACTTCCTCGAAGAAAAAAAAAAGAATACCAGTGGTTAATACTCCTGATGAAGTTTTTGTGCACATGGTAGAAGACTTAATAGATTTCACAATCACCAAAATCCAAGATCCTCTTGATATGATACCTGAAACACCAGTCGACGACGTCTCTGAACTAGATGATTTTTTGGAAGAGGAGGAGTTTAACTCAAAATATGAAGATATGGAAGGAAACAATGACCATAGTGAAGAAAGGGGAAACCCACCACTAAATAGTCAACTCTGGTTGACCAGAGAAGCTTTGGCCCTCCCAAGACCAGTCCATAACCTTCCCCAACATCTAGAGAAGTTACTTCCTAAGTTCAACCTAGAAACCTCAGGATTGCCTAAAGATCATATCAAGAAATTTATACTAGCAATCAAACTTATGAATGTCCAGCATGAAGACGTAGTTTGCAGGCTGTTCCCCTAAAATTTTGAGAACTCAACCTCCACATGGTATTTTTTCCTACCTGTAGGATCCATAACTAGCTGGACAAAGTTTCAAAAGGATTTTTTTAGATAAATTTGCTGAAGAAACCACTACAGAAGCTCTAATGGATGAACTGTTCGCAACCACCATGAGTTCAAAAGAGAAGGTTAAATATTTCAATCAAAGATTCACAACCATCTTAAACAAATTCCATCCCAAAGCCAAACCAACTCAGGAGTTGCAAATCGAAGTATATTCTAATGTGCTCCCAGCTTCTATTTCCATGTTTGTGAAGAGGGCTTCCAAATGAACCTTAATTGAGAATTTTGAGCAAGCTAAAACGATATAATTCCAGATGAAAGGGTGTAAAGAAGGCTAGGTCTCTTAGTTAAGAAATAAGTTCAACCTCCTCCCAAGAGAGGACTCCTTCTGACTAGACTGCTAGGGAAACAAGAAGAACAGACTCCCGACAAGGGTAATGGAGACATAGAAGATCTACAATGCATGGTTAATAAATTATCAAATGAGATCATAGACATGAAGAGAAATGCAGGGGAAGGGAACCAAGGCCCTGTAAGCCTTTATTTAAAAGAAACCCACCATTCAAAGCAATTGAACCTCCCCCATCTAACTTGAATATCGATCTAGGGAATGTCACATTTGATTCTTTCTGTACTTATCACCAGGAAAACCACTCTGAAAGAGACTTCCCTCAATGAGTGCATGCCATGAATTTGATGGCCAACCGGTTTTTAGATGAGGTTTCCCTAACTGAAAAACCAAGTAGTTCGGTTATGAATTTTTCTCACCAGGAAGAGATTGACCCACCAGAAGATACAACCATGCTGATTTGGGATCCTGACCTAATTATGCCTTCCGACGACCTATTTCAGGTTCAAGAACCACCTGTAGAGGTCTTGGTTCTAAAAACTAGAAGTAAAGGTCCTCTTATCTCAAAGAACCCCACTATGACTCAAAATTCAGGGGAAAGGTCAACTCTCGATCACCCGCAATAACCATTTTTTCCCCGTAATAACCTTATTAGCATCCATACCCGAGAATCACCCAAACTGGAGTACAACGTAGTTGAAGATATGAAGAAGTTGAAGGCTAATATATCGTTCAATGGACATATGTATAATCCCTCAGAATTTTTTTTTCCTGTTACAAGATTTGAAATCAGTAGAAAACCCCATGAAAAGCAATGAACAACAAAGAAATCTAACTTCCACATATCTAGTAAATAAACCAACTATGAATACTTACTCGGAAGATAAGAAGGGAAAACCTTTGTTCCCATCGTTCCTCTTAACATTTGAAGTCTTCAATAGGAACCTTCACAATTGTTTGGTAGATTCAGGAGCATCTTCCAACATGATGCCCTTTTATATTCGCAAAAAAATAAATGTTGTCCCTCTTAAGAGTGATAAACATGTAATACAACTAGACAGAACCCAGGTCAAAGTCATGGGGGAACTCAGAGATGTAATGATCAGGATAGCAACACATCCTAAGTTTGTGCAAGTGATTGACATCATTGTAGTAGACACCCCAGAGGCCTATGGGTTATTACTAAGTCGAGATTGGCTTGAGAATTTAAACGGGTGCTTTAGTACTGACTGGGCACACCTTTGGCTACCACTGAAGGGACACAAGAATATGATCAAAATCGATAGGGGGAGATACCTGAAACATATGGTCACTGATCTAGAAACCCCGAACAAACCCTCATCCACTGATTTCCCCGTCCTGAGAAATTATTCCTATGATTCCTATTTCAGGAACTTCTGCCCTCTTCCATCTGATGTACCTCTCACTCAGAACTTTGAAATGGTTTTTCAATATAAATCGCCAATACTGACAGAGGAAAACCTCTTTCGTCAAGAACCTGTGCTAGAAATCATCGAACAAAAGATAGGGGGGCAAGAAAGTAATAAGAAGAAAGAAACGGTTAACTTTCACTCACAAATTTGGACCATATATTTCGATGAATCTAAATCAAAGGGAGGATCAGGGGAAGGATGCATACTCATTGATCCAAAAGGTAAACATCATTTCCTGTCCTTTAGACTAGAATTTGAATGCAAAAATAACACTGCCGAGTATGAAGCTCTAATACAAGGGTTAAAGAAATCCATAGAATTAAATGTCAAAGAGTTAAAGGCTTTTGGAGACTCGGATATTATCGTTAGACAAGTATGGAATACTATACATTGAAATTCCCTGCACCTAAATAATTATCAACGTGAAGTGCATAGGTTAATAAAGAATTTTGAATCTTTCAATATTACAGCTATCCCCAGAGAAAAGAACGTTCTTGTTGATTCCCTGGCCATAGCTGCTTCAAGGTTGTCACCTCTAGAAGATTATGAAGCCTCCCGATTCATTGTAGAACTACTCTACAAACCATCATTTCCCAATAATATTTCTAATTGGAAAGTCTTTGAAGGGGATGTATAGATCATAAACTTTCTGACTAACCACGATAATTCCAAAGACTTAGCTATTGATGATGAAGTATTCCAGGAACAGTCTGTTAGACAACTGAGAGGGGGGGTGAATCAGTTGTTACCATGCTTAAACAATTATGGTTCTCTTAAACTCTTTGTAGAGACACTGAATGATGATCACAATAATGCAGGGAAATAAACAATGGCGCTTTCAACATCATTCACATATATGAGAAACACAAAGATAGATATTTCCTGAGGAAACCCATGCAGGGTAAAAACCTCTTTTTCTTTATATGATAAGTAATGGTTACATTCTTTACAGTATCATACATATGAGCACCAACTCATAATGAGGTTACAACCTCAGTTTTGCAAGCTACAACTTGCTGAGAGCACCAACTCTCTGTTTTCTCTAGCACCCACTAGAGGGAAGAACCAACTCCCTGATTTCTCTAGCACCAACTAGAAGGAAGCACCAACTCCCTGGTTTCTCTAGCACCAACTAGAAGGAAGCACCAACTCCCTTTGTTCAAGAACCCACTTAAACCTTTGAGGACACAAGTCCTCCCTAGCTCCTCCCAACCACCCTGAAATATGAATATTTTCTACTGAAACTTATTATAGTGATATGATGTTCAACAATGGCTTACCAGACTCATCACTGTTCTGTTGCATTTCGTTGCTCTGTCTACCTCATTGCCTTTCTGCACACATCACTTGCGCTGTCTATTCTTCCACTTTTTATGCTCTGTGCGCCATGTCCATTCACTGCACAGTTCCTCTTCTGTACTCTTCAGTTGTTGCACTCTCCTCCTTCTTCACACATGAATCACCTTCATCAACAACAATCACAACAACCTCCAATAGCAACCACAACCGCATCTCTTCTCTATACCATGTATTTATAGCTTATGTGCACCTTGTGCATGCAATGTTCGCAATGCCTCTGCATACTGACTCCGTGTCGATATCCTCCACCTCTCGAGTGCTCTGCCTGATCATCATGGTAACTCTTCAGCTTCTCTGGCAGTTTTCCCACGCGTTCAACATCACTGTATGTTGTACTGAGATTCCTCAGCCTCTCTGGCAGTTTGAGACTCTTCGTCTTCTCTGTGACAGTCGAGCTCACCTTCTCTGTTTCAGTTACAGACTTCAACGCTCATCCATCTGTCAATCCCTTTTAAGAATAGTCTTCCTTCACTGGACGAAGCTTGGAGACTCTTCATCTCCTCTGGAGATCACACAGAGGTCTCTTCGAATTCTCTAGCAGATGTCATCAATGGTTTATGGCAGTTTTACTGCGTCGTGCATCAGTAGCCCTCCGATCTCCTTCAGGTTTATCTGCGTCATTGGATGAACTTTATTAATCTTGCCTTTAAATTGGGTTTCGGCATTTTGGCATTCCTATGCCCAAGTGTCTTGACACTTCAAGTCGCGATCTCCGAAGCTTCGATACAAAGATTTTCTATGCTATCTCCTTCCTCTATATGACCATGGCCATGACCAAGCGCTTATGCTTAAAGTGATTTTCATGAATTCGTGTTTCGTGAATCTGGAGATGAGGCATCTCGACTCTCCAAGTCGCGATATCCAAAACCCCGAAATGGAGCTTATCTAGACTGAATCCTTCCCTTCTCGTGACCAAGGGTTGTGACCACAACCTTATGCATGAGAATCTTTCACGATCTCGCATCTCACTGTTCCTTAGGTGGAGGTTCTCGTCACTCCAAGTTGCGATAGGTGAAACTCCGAGATGGAGCTGGATCAACGGTCCAGAATCTTGGTGTATTGACGGTCTAGATCTCTTCATGAATTCACATCTCGCAGTTCCTGTGATGAAGGGTCTCATCACTCCAAGTCACGATAGCCGAGACTCCGAGATGGAGTCAGATCAATGGTCAAGATCAAACCTTGATCTAATGGCTAAGATCAAACCTAGATCTGATGGCTAAGATCAAACCCCATTCCTTTGACTTTCCAGTCAGCGACATGACGATCTTTCTCCACATGTCCTATGGACCCAATGGTTCATATCTTGTCATGATTTCGACACTTCACAAGCCTTCTTCTTGCTTCATCAACGGCTACAATTGAATTGTGATTTCGCAATTTCAGCATTCTTGATGCATTGGGTTATTTGCTTCTCCAACACGCGATCCTCGAAACTCCGACATGGTGTAAATATGATAACATCACACGTGGATTGACACATGTTGAATACTGCCATGTGTCACTCTGATTCGTGACTTACATGTGCCTGAAGTGTTGATTCATCTTGACACTTTTCATTTCCTAGTTGTGCCATGTGTTCTTAAGTTTGCTGACATGTCTGCTAACGTGAGTCAGGTCGACGGTCTAGATCACATATTGATCTGATGGTTCATATTCAATCGGGATTTCACACATCGTGATTTCAGGGTTCCTGATGTCAATAATCTTTGACATGTCCAACTCTCGATCCCTGAAACTCCGACAAGAACTGGGATCAACAGTCCATATTTGTCCTCGATCCAACGGTCGAGATTATATCGGGGTATCGCATATCACGATTTCACGAGTCCTGTGGTTATTATTCTTTGACCTCTTCAACTCGCGATCCTCGAAACCTCGACAGGGAGTTGGATCAACAGTCCACATAACCCCTTGAGATGGACGATCCTCCTGCTTTCAGGATTTTGTGAGCGCCTTTTCTCCTTGCACTTTAAACATCGTGCAGGTTTTCCCCGATCCAACGGTGGTCAGATCCTGCACTCAGATCTAACGCCTGATATCTATCCTCATCTTCAGCGTGCTCTTATTGTCTTTATTCAGATCTGATGGCCCTCATGCTGTCGATAATTTTGGATGGGATCCAACGATCAACGATGCTTCTCCTCCAAGATTACACATCCTTCTTACTTGGAAGAATTTTGACTCTGTGCTAATTCCTCCTGAGCCTACGTTGTTCATGTTTGTCTATCGATGCACAGTCTGATCCTACCATCTTCACTATTGTACTTGCCATCAATGACAAGCATACACTACCTGTTAAGCATTTGCCAACAATCTCCCCCTTTGGCATTGATGGCAGCTAAGGCACCCAAATTCTTTTCTCCCCCTTTGACATCAATGTCAAAGAAGAGACATGCTCCCCCTGAGCTATTACAGAAATTTTAGGAGGCATTAAACATTTAAACAATGCAAAACTCCCCTTAACAAGATGGACTTTTTAGGTTTGAAATGAAATGACACCCAGCTTCTGTCTGAGATATTCAAACAGTGTCTTGGCTAGGGGCTTAGTAAAGATGTCTGCAATTTGTTCTGTAGTGGGAATGTAATGGCCCTGAACAATCTGATTGGTGACCTGCTCTCTCAGAAAATGATATTTTATGGGAATATGTTTTGTCTTGGAGTGGAGGATAGGATTTTTAGACACACTGATGGCACTTGTGTTATCACAATGAATTGGGATCGGTGCAGTCTATTTTACCTCTAAGTCTGCAAGTATTTGAATCATCCATAATACCTCTGTGCAACAGGTAGTAGTAGCAATGTACTCTGCCTCTGTGGTTGATAAATAAATGGAACCTTGATTTTTACTGAGCCGGACTACTAAGGAGTTACCCAAGAAGAATGCTCCTCCACTGGTGTTTTTTCTCTCATCAATACAATTTGCCCAATCTGCATCTGAATAAGCAGTCAACTGAAGACTTTGATTTCTGGGATACCATAGACCATAAGTCGTTGTTTCTTTTAAGTACCTGAATATCCTTTTGACAACTTGCACATGACTCTGTTTAGGTGCAGCCTGATATCTTCCTACCATTCCTATAGCATGCATTATGTCTGGGCGAGATGATATGATGTACAGCAGGCTTCCTATCATAGATCGATATGAGCTTGGATCAACATCAGGTGAATCATCATCCTTGCTTAATTTACATCCTATTACCATAGGTGTACCCACAGGTTTAGAATCTTCCATTTGAAACCTTTTCAGCATTTCTCTTAAATATTTTCCTTGAGAAATGAAGATCCCATTGGGCCTCTGAGTAATTTGCAGACCATGGAAAATGACAGTTCTCCTATCATAGACATTTCAAATTCAGACTCCATGGCAGAAGCAAACCATTGTACCAGTGAATCCTTATTACATCCAAAGATGATGTCATCTACATAGACCAGTACGATGAGAAAATCATTATCCACTGTCTTAATATACAGATTGTTGTCAGTTGTTCCTCTCTTCAACCCTTTGTCTTTGAGATACGTATCCAGTCTATGATACCAAGCTCGAGGGGCTTGTTTTAAACCATATAAAGCTTACTTCAAATTGCATACTAAGTCAGGGTTATCAAACAAGTTGAAACCCTCTGGTTGTTCCATATATACTTCTTCACTTAAATCTCCATCGAGAAAGGTTGACTTGACATCCATTTGGTAGACTTTAAACCTTTTATGACAAGCATAGGGAAGAAACATTCTGATAGCTTCTAATCTTGCTACGAGCGCAAATGTTTCATCAAAATCCAGTCCTTCTATCTGAGCATAGCCTTTACAAACTAACCTCAATTTGTTCCTGATAACTTGTCCTTTCTCATTCACCTTATTCTTAAAGATCCATTTGGACCCAATGACGTTTTTACCTTCGGGTCTTTGAACCATCTCCCATGTATTGTTTTTCTCAATCTGATCAAGTTCTTCATTCATTGCTTTAACCCAATGATCATCTGTGCTGGCTTCACTAAAATTCTTGGGTTCCAGCATGGATATGAGAGCTATATGATATTGTTCGGTGGTTTTGATTAGCTTTCTCCTGGTTTGTACCCCTTTGTCTTTTTCTCCAATTATTTTACTTGCAGGATGATTCTTTTGAATGATTCTAGAGGAGGAATTTGTGGTTGACTGCTAATTTGAGTCTGTCTGAGTGTCTGAGTCTTCATTTGATTCGGAGTCTTCATTTTCTGATTCTTGGACCTATTCATCTTCAGCTTTAACTGTGTCTTCTGTAGAAGTCTCATTACCGTACACCTCTCTTGCTAGGATTCCTTCATCAATTTTTACATCAATACAGTCAACCATTTTATGTAGCCTCTTATTATAGCATCTGTATCCTTTACTGTTTGTAGCATACCCTAAGAAAATACCTTAATCCACCCTCTCATCATATTTGCCGAGGTTTTCATCATTATTCTTTATGTAGCATTTACTCCCAAAGACTCTGAAGTGTTTGATTGAGGCAGGTCTTCCAAACCATAATTCATAAGGTGTTTTGTCACTTTGTGGTCTGAGGTGAGATTTATTAAGAACATGGACTGTTGTGTGTGTTGCTTCTACCTAGTAGGTTTGACCAATGTTCTTCTCATTCATCATTGACCTGGCCATTTCCTGCACTGTTCTGTTTTGCCTCTCAACTACTCCATTTTTTTGTGGAGTTTTGGGTATTATGTATTCCCTGTTGATCCCATGCTCATCACAGAATTCCTTGAAGTCTCTTGACATAAACTCTCCTCCCCAGTCTGATCTTATTTCCTTTAACCTCTTCCCTATTTGGGTCTCAGTTAAAGCCTTAAATATCTTAAACTTCTCAAATGCTTCAGCTTTTTCTTTGAGAAAGGCTACCCAAGTAAGTCTAGAGTAATCATCGATAATCAACATGAAGTAGTTTTCTTTCCATATGCCTTCCTGTCTTGATGGTCCACATAAATCCATATGAAATAGTTGGAGTGGTTTCTCTATTGAGGTGAAGCTCTTGAACTTAAACTGTGTCCTGTTTTGCTTCCCTACTTGACAGGGTTTACACACTGAATCTTGGGGCTTTGATATTTTCGGAAGATCTTTTACTGCCTCAAGGTTTATGAGTTTGATTAAGTGGTCAAAGTTTATATGTCCAAGTCTCCTATGCCATAACCAACTTTCATCATGTTTTCTTAGATGACATTCTTCTCTATTTTCTTTCAGCACATATACATTATTTTCTGTCCTTATGCCTTT
>ML777634.1:515411-539928 GCA_009831015.1 Picea engelmannii
CATTTACCATTTCTTCTACTCTCAGAAAGTATTTTCCAACAGTTTCATCTTCCTTCATCTTCAGTTGTTCAAACTGTATTCTGTAGGTTTGAAGCTTTGCATCCTTTACCTTCTCATTACCCTCATAATTGTTAATGAGTTTGCCCCACATTTCTTTGGCAGTTCCTAGGTGCATAACTTTTACAAATTATTCTTCTGCAAGCCCACTCAAGATAACATTCATAGCCTTAGCGTTGAAGCTAAATTCTAGTCTGTCATCCTTATTAGCTAGCACAACTGGCTTTACATAACCAGTCTCTACCACATCCGAAACATCTACACCTAAAGCCATTATGTAGGTTCTCATTCTAACTTTCCAGAAGGCAAAGTTTGTTCCATTGAACAGAGGGGCCTTATTGGTTGAATTTCCTTCATGGATTGACATGTTTAAGCTCTAGGATCTACCCTTAAATAAAAGGGGTCGGCTCTTATATCAATTGTTAGACAACTGAGAGGGGGGGTGAATCAGTTGTTACCGTGCTTAAACAATTATGGTTCTTTTAAACTCTTTGTAGAGACACTGAATGATGATCACAATAATGCAGGGAAATAAATAATGGCACTTTCAACATCATTCACATATATGAGAAACACAGAGACAGATATTTCCCGAGGAAAACCATGCAAGGTAAAAACATTTTTTTCTTTTTATGATAAGTAATGGTTACATTCTTTACAGTATCATACATATGAGCACCAACTCATAATGAGGCTACAACCTCAGTTTTGCAGGCTGCAACTTGTTGAGAGCACCAACTCTCTATTTTCTCTAGCACCCACTAGAGGGAAGCACCAACTCCCTGATTTCTCTAGCACCAACTAGAAGGAAGCACCAACTCCCTGGTTTCTCTAGCACCAACTAGAAGGAAGCACCAACTCCCTGTGTTCAAGCACCCACTTGAACCTTTGCAGACACAAGTCCTCCCTAGCTCCTCCCAACCACCCTGAAATATGAATATTTGCTATTGAAACTTATTACAGTGATATGATGTTCAACAATGGATTACCAGACTCATCACTGTTCTGTTGCATTTTGTTTCTCTGTCTACCTCATTTCCTTTCTGCACACATCACTTGCGCTATCTTTTCTTCTGCTTTTTATGATCTGTGCGCCATGTCCATTCACTACATAGTTCCTCTTCTGTACTCTTCAGCTGTTGCACTCTCCTCCTTCTTCACACATGAATCACCTTCATCAACAACAATCACAACAACGTCCAACAACAACCACAACCACAACTCTTCTCTGTAACGTGTATTTATAGCTTCTCTGCACCTTGTGCATGCAATGTTCGCAATGCCTCTGCATAATGACTCTGTGTCGATATCCTCCACCTCTCGAGTTCTCTGCCTGATCATCATGGTAACTCTTCAGCTTCTCTGGTGGTTTTCCCATGCGTTCAACATCACTGTATGTTGTACTGAGATTCCTCGGCCTCTCTGGAAGTTTGAGACTCTTCGTCTTCTCTGTGACAGTCGAGCTCACCTTCTCTGTTTCAGTTACAGGCTTCAACGCTCATCCATCTGTCAATCCCTTCTAAGAATAGTCTTCCTTCACTGGATGAAGCTTGGAGACTCTTCATCTCCTCTGGCGATCACACAGAGATCTCTTCGAATTCTCTAGCAGACGTCATCAATGGTTTCTAGCAGTTTTACTACGCCGTGCATCAGTAGCCCTCCAATCTCCTTCAGGTTTATCTGCGTCGTTGGATGAACTTTATTAATCTTGCCTTTAAATCGGGTTTTGGCATTTCAGCATTCCTATGCCCAAGTGTCTTGACACTTCAAGTCGCGATCTCCGAAGCTTCAATACAGAGATTTTCTACGCTAGTTCCTTCCTCTATATGACCATGGCCATGACCAAGTGCTTATGCTTAAATTGATTTTCGTGAATTCGCGTTTCGTGAATCTGGAGGTGAGGCATCTCGACTCTCCAAGTCATGATCTCCGAAACCCCGAAATGGAGCTTATCTAGACTGACTCCTTCCCTTGTCGTGACCAAGGGCTGTGACCACAACCTTATGCATAAGACTCTTTCCCGATATCGCATCTCATTGTTCCTTAGGTGGAGGTTCTCGTCACTCCAAGTTGCGATAGGCGAAACTCCGAGATGGAGCTGGATCAATGGTCCAAAATCTTGGTGTATTGATGGTCCAAATCTCTTCGTGAATTCGCATCTCACAGTTCCTGTGATGAAGGGTCTCATCAATCCAGGTCACGATAGCCAAGACTCCGAGATGGAGTCAGATCAATGGTCAAGATCAAACCTTGATATGACGGCTAAGATCAAACCTCGATATGATGGCTAAGATCAAACCCTGTTCCTTTGAATTTCCAGTCAGCGACATGACAATCTTTCGCCACGTGTCCTATGGACCCAATGGTTTAGATCTTGTCGTGATTTCGACACTTCACAGGCCTTCTTCATGCTTGATCAACGGCTACGATTGAATCATGATTTCACGATTTCAGCATTCTTGATGCATTGGGTTCTTTGCTTCTCCAACACGCGATCCTCGAAACTCCGACATGGTGTAAATCTGCTGACGTCACACGTGGATTGACATGTGTTGAGTACTTCCATGTGTCACTCTGATTTGTGACTTACATGTGCATGAAGTGTTGATTCATCTTGACACTTGTCATTGCCTAGTTGTGCCACATGTTCTTAAGTTTGCTGACGTGTCTGCTGACATGAGTCAGGTCGACGGTCTAGATCACATCTTGATCTGACGGTTCAGATTCAGTCGGGATTTTACACATTGCGATTTTGGGGTTCCTGATGTCAATAATCTTTGACATGTCCAACTCTCGATCCCCGAAACTCCGATAAGAACTGGGATCAACGGTCCATGTTTGTCCTCGATCCAATGATCGAGATTATATCAGTGTATCGCATATCGTGATTTTGCGAGTCCTGTAGTTATTATTCTTTGACCTCTTCAACTCGCGATCCTTGAAACCCTGATAGGGAGTCGGATCAATGGTCCACATAACCCCTTGAGATGGATGGTCCTCCTGCTTTCGGGATTTTGTGAGCCCCTTTTCTCCTTGCACTTTAAACACCATGTAGGTTTTCCCCGATCCAACAGTGGTCGGATCCTGCGCTTAGATCTAATGCCTGAGATCTATCCTCCTTTTCAGCACACTCTTCTTATCTTTATTTAGATATGACGGCCCTCATGCTGTCGAGAATTTTGGATGGGATCCAATGATCAGCGATGCTTCTCCTCCAAGCTTACACATCCTTCTTACTTGGAAGAATTTTGACTAAGCACTAGTTGCTCCTGAGCCTACGTTGTTCTTGTTTGTCTATCGATGCACACTCTGATCCTACCATCTTCACTGTTGTACTTGCCATCAATGACAAGCATACGCTACCTGTTAAGCATTTGCCAACACAGTCAACAGGAACTGATCCTCAGACATGTCAATCTATTGATAAATCAAAGTCTCACACAATCCCAAAATGGATAGCTAATTTGGAAAACCGTTTTGACCTGAAGGATCGATTTAAGGGGCCTAAATATGAAAAGACTGGTAGCTCTTGTCCTATGCATGAAACTATAAATATCAGAACCCCATAAAACCCAAAGAATGTGAATCTCAGCAAGACTATATCTAAAGAGGAAAGAAAGGCTTACCTCAAACTATTCAGACAATACCAAGATGTATTTTCATGGTCCTATCAAGATATGAAAACTTATGACACCCGCATAATTCAACACACTATCCCATTAAGACCCAAAGTGAAACCCCTCCAACAGAAGCTTCGAAAGTATCACCCATCCCTGGAACCTCTCATGTATCAGGAATTGAAGAAACTTTTGGATGCCAAAATCATCTTCCAGGTTAGACATTCCGTGTGGGTAGCAAATTTGGCTCCTTTGAGGAAAAAGTCTGGAGAAATCCTCTTATGCATAGATTTTAGGAACCTCAACAAAGCTTCAAAAAGGGACAATTATCTAGTCCCACCAATGGAGCAACTCCTGCAGACCATGTCTGGTTCAGAGATCTTCTCTCTATTGGACAGTTTCTCAGGTTACAACCAAGTCCTAGTTTCAGAGGAAGATCATTTGAAAAATACCTTCTAAACCAAGTGGGGAACCTGCACTTATAAATGCATGCCTTTTGGGTTAATCAACACAAGGGAGACCTTCCAAAGGGATATGGGTGTAGCATTTCAGGGACTAATCAACAAGTGTGTGGTAGTGTATCTGTACGACATAACTGTGTATTCAAAGAAAAAGGAGGAGCACATCCAACACTTAACTTAGATTTTCGAAAGGTGTAGGAGATACGCTATATCCTTAAATCCTAAGAAAACTATTTTTGGCATCAAGGAAGGTAAGGTTCTAGGCCACATTATATCTCAAGAAAGCATTCACATAGACCCATAAAGGATTAAGGTCATAGCTTAACTCCTATTGCCTCACAACAAGAAAGCTATGCAGTCTTTTTTCGGACAAATCAATTTCGTGAGGAAATTCACTCCCGATTTCGTGGAAATTATCAAACCCTTGCAAAATATGATTTGTAAAGATGGCGGATTTAAATGGGATGATGAATGGAAGGATGCTTTCAGCAACATCAAAACTTCTATATCTCAAGCCCCCATGTTACGAAGTCCCGATTTCAATGGAGATTTCTTCCTCTATACTTTTTCCTCCGACCAATCGTTAGTTGCAGTATTAACTCAGAAGGATGATGACAACAACGAGGCCCTGATGTCATTCATGAGCACTAACCTCCAAGGAGCTGAACTAAATTATCATGCCATAGATAAAAATGATTATGCAATTTATAAAGAAGTAAAACACTTCAGGCCTTATATCCTCAAGAACCATACCAAATAATCGTACCTCATCCTGCTGTTCACTCCTTGTTCACTCAACAAGATATGGGGGAAAGAAGAGGGAAATGGATGGAAGTAGTTTAAGAGTTTGATCTAGATATAAAACTTGACAAACTAGTTAAAGGACAAGGGTTATACAAACTTGCGGCTGAAGCCCAAGACCAAGTAAATGAAGACTCTGGATGGGAGAATGAAATGGCATTATGGTGTGGTGAAATTTCATACATTTAGCTAGGGCCAGAGTCTTGGTATGAGAATTTGACTTATCTCTTGCACCATGGGACTTGCCCAAAAAATCTCAACTCTAGGGAAAGGAGAGCTCTCAGGTTAAAATCCGCACAATACCGCCTCATAAATTTGGTACTCTTCCACGTTAATTATGACGGGGTACTCTTAATATGTCACGAATGGGAATATGCAGACAAAGCTCTAAAGGAGCTTCATGATGGCCCTGCCAGTGGACATTTCGCAGAAAACACCACCGCTCATAGGATACTGAGAGTTGGTTATTATTGGCCCACCTTGTTCAAAGACGCTCACACTTACTCTAGAAACTGTAAAACTTGTCAAATAAGCGTTGGGAGAGAGAAGAGAGTGGCAATACCACTCCAACTAGTGACTGTCTCTAGGCCTTTTGAGCAATGGGGGTTAGATATCATAGGAGAAATCACACCTGGTTCTTCAAAATAGCATAAGTATATACTTACCACCACTAATTATTTCACAAAATGGGCAGAGGCCATCCCTCTGACCCATGTAAACAAGAAGGTGGTGATCCAATTCATAGAAAAATAGTTGATCACAAGGTTTGGGGTCCCTTCTATCCTAGTTTTTGATAATGCAACTTATTTTTCTTCCACACTATTGACAAAGTTCACTCTGGACAAAGGAATCATAATTAGGTACTCTGCAAATTATTATCCACAGGGAAACGGGGTGGGAGAATCAACCAATAAGAACCTAGTGAGAATATTAAACAAGACAGTTGCAAAAAACCAAAGGAATTGGCATAATTTACTCCATAACGCTCTATGGGCTGATAGAGTCACACCCAAGGAAGTTATACAAAATTTCTCATACTTTCTGGTATACAAGCAGGAAGCCATTCTCTTGAACGAGCTTTATCTCCCATCTCTTCAACTAGCCCAAGATTTCAAAGGAAAAACTTTATCAGTCATACAACAAAGAATTGACACTCTACTCATGCTAGAGGAAGAAAGGGAAAAGGATAAATCAAATTTGATTTCCCACCAATAGATCATTAAAAGATGGTTTGACAAGCATAAGACTAAAGAGAAGAATTTTTAAGTAGGGGACTTGGTCCTAAAATGGGACAGAGCAAATGAGCCTAAAGGAAAACACTCTAAGTTTAATAATCTATGGCTCGGGCCTTTCCAGGTGGCCGAGAAGATTGGGGCAGGTACTTATTAGTTACAAAATATGAGGGGGGAACCTGATGCCCTCCCAGTAAATGATCAAGCCCTAAAACAATATTTCCATTAAAAATAAATAAAAAATTAAGTTTTGAGTTTTATGATTTGTATGCGTATTTCATGAGTTGTTTCATCTAGGTTGACTGCAAATTACTTTTATTTTTTATTTTATTTTCTATTTGATTTCCGCACTTTTGAAGGTTGTGTTTAGCAAGACAATGGTTGACCTCAAATCATGCGACATAGAGAACTTTGTTCCTAACTCATTTCTCTCATACAACACAAGGAAGCGTCGAGGAACCTACGATTGCTTTGAAGAGTCCTCTATCTACCCTGCGCAGATGAACAACTCTTGATAAATGCAGAAAGGTCTACTCGGTGGTTTGGTGAAACCTTACGGGAAAGTTAGAAAGCTAAAAAGGACTAGATGAACCCCAAAGATAAATAAACCAAAGGATTCATCTTAAACCATCTCACTTTGCAAATTAAATAGACGTCATCCTCTCCCACTCGCTGAGGGCATTCTGCCGAAATCAAAGTTAACCATAACAAACGAGTAAACAGTGGGAGAGGGTATGCAGATATCTCTGTCGGGGCTATGGACGTTCGTTGGCAACGGAGCAAGTCCTGTGATGTCGGGGTGACTTTGTCAGGGCTATGGATGCTTGCTGGCAGTGGAAAAACATCGTAGCAAGTAATTAAAGGTAACTAAAGGCTTCATGTCAGTGAATACTTTCCTAGATTTTTGTCAAAAAGGGCATGAGTCGGGGTTATAAGAAACAAAGGAGGAATAAAGGTTAAAAACCCCACAGGCAGACCTGGAAGAATCAACCTGAGAATTTCAAATGCGAGGGTAAATGAATCTCTGATTTACAGCCAGTAAGATTCTCCACCATCTTTCATATCAGCCAAACATGAAGGAGGAACAAAGATTGTACTTTCACCCAGTGAGTTGCCATTTGTTGAGCACTCAACACACCCTAAAAAATCCTATGTTAAATTTTAATTTTTGCGTACCACTTGATCTTTTGCACTGTCTGATTCTACTTCAGTATGAAAAATATTTCCTTTTCTTATCACTTTTGTTTCTCATTTAAGTCTCTCAAAGTTTTCTTGAGCATGCGAAAACACATAAATTAAAAGAATAACACTTAATTAAATAATTGACAGTCAAAACTCTTCCTCGACACACTTAAGAAATTTTGCATCGGACAAGATTAAGCATGCAAGGAAATATACTCAAGAGAACCGAAGTTGTTGAGTCCCAATATTCGTCGACATCGGTAGACAGTAGTTTTCTTTCACAACAAGCACCACCAAGGATATCACCGACGACCAATCCCTTTCAGTATCGGTAAAAGGTGAAAATAGAAAGCATTGAACGAAGAATGAAATAATGTCGTCGATCGTCGACTTCCAAAATGTTTTCGGTATCGAGATATTTCAAGGACATAACCCACAAGGGCACTACATGGTGGAAATATCTCTAAAGGTTGATCCCTGATAGCTTCGTCATCGACAATCCTAGGTTTATTTTTAAACACCCGCCTCCTATGAAAAGGGGCCAACTTCGACTGAGATGCACGATCAAACTACCTGTCCTCATCCGCCATCTATCGTTGCCCAAGTGATTAGACGTACAATCTATTTTTCCCCTGAGTCATTACTATCTCTCAAGACCCATGTCGCAACCTGAACCAGTTCTTCCACATCAGCACTGTATGATGAAATCAGTCGGCGTCAAAGGTTTTGCAAGAAGATACCAATGGGAACATACACAAGGATATCGTTGATTCCTGATCTTGCCACTAAGAAAGAGACGCGATGGGATGTTTTAGCTCTAAGATACGATGGATCCAAAGAATTTAAAGAACTAATTTATTCCAAAATCCCTGCATTAGTTGCTAATCCGTGCACGAATCAAAATGATCATTTGAACCTATCAATACCACACATCACCCTCTGCGCCCCTGCTGTCAATCCACATAGAATTTATTTCTAGAGATTCGGCAGTAGGTTTTTTTGAATCTCACTCATCACTTGAATTAATTGGTTGATACGACTGGTAGGATATCTCCCGTTAAATCCTCTTGATTCCTTTTTAAACGAGATTGTTCTATGCGCAAAGAGGTTCAGAACATATAGAGGAGAGAGACGAGCAATCCAAGGAAAGATTCCAAGGTCCAGTGAGTATTCAAACAACAATTTTAGCAAGTGTTACAGGGACAATGCCTCCGAATAAACCTACCACCAAGAAATCTCTGAGAGCGCCAAAGCTAAAGGAACCAGAGGTACGAAAAGGCTCTTCACCAGTGATTGCAAAACAACTAGAATTTGATCCAAAACTGGTCCCCATCATCAAGACATCCACGAAGGAGGTTTTTGCTCAGCCTCTGGCCTTTGGAGACACAGATGTGAACATCGGGACCAAGACAATGTTCCTGCACTGGGAAGAGCTTTTAAAGAAAATCAAGCGTGAGGAATTCCCCGAATATACCCCTCATAGTGACCCCGATACAAGGAAGATCGACGACGAAGTCCTCCCAAATGTCTGAAAGGCATACCTGCACATGGTAGCGAGCATAACTCCAGTTTTCCCTGTATTGAACTCCTAAAATGGCTTATTGACCAAACGAACACTCAAATATGTCTGATTAATGATGACAACGGTGAGTGTGTCGAGGTTTTCCTTCCTGTAGAGGTCCATAATTACTACAATCTTAGACATTCGGAGGTGCGAATGAACGTCGATTTTGTTATAAACTTCTATGAGAAACACGACACCAACAAGGTAATGGCTTCATGGTGGAGAGAGGATAAAAATTTCACCAATCGGACCTCTGGCTGGTACTCGAAGGCCAACCTAAGGGACTTGTACATCTATCTAATGGCCCTCCTCTGCCAATTGCATGAGGAGAAAGATTGCTCCAAGTTTTCAGAGGCTTGGATGCCTCTAGCTTATACTGTAGCCATTTCTGGAATAGGTTTTAACTGGGGCACCATCATTTCCAAACAGTTGAGCACTTGCATACGACAAGCTCAGACACCAAAGGAAGGAGAGACTCCATATTTCTACATGGAATCTTATCTATTGGATGTCATCTATGCCAGAAATGTCTTTTTTGGAATGAACTTAATCTGGCACACCTTAGAACTCCCAGTCCGTGTATATTTCGGCATCTTGTGGGAGAACAGGTACAAGAAATCCTACTCTCTCATTTGTGATCAATTTGTCACATGTGTTCATTCTTTATTGTTCAAGAAAGAGTGCCCAATACTATTGAATGCGGCCAAAAATATTATATCAAAATTTGACCACTGGTACCTTGATGAGCGCGATACCTAAATCAAGGTTTTCGGAGCCACTGGAGCACCACATTTGTTACATGTGTATGTCCCCGGTTGACTAGTAATTAGAGAAACATGTTACCAGACCATCCTGCAAGGTTATAATGCTAGTCTAGTAAAAGATAAGAAGCGGGCATTCATACCTTATGTATTCCATATAGGTTTCTACATGGTAAAGGACACTACTCAAGAAAAACAAGAAGGGTTGAATCAATTAGAGTTTCTATTCTAGACTGGCCTCTTTCGTGAGCATGACTCAAAAGGTTTATTCCCGAAGAACGCATCACAAGTATCTTCCTGCTAACCACACACCCATGACAGGTTTGAATATGAGAAGTTCACCGAAAATGCCTAAGACTGGGATGAGGTGTTGCAAAGGATGGCTGACCCCAAGGAAAACCTGTTCAAGGCCATGAGTTTTGATGAGCAAGCACCAGTACTGGAAAATTCGATTGAAGAGGTCCTCAAGGGCAGAGAAGAAAGGATAGCATATGAATCAGTCGAAGCGGTGGAAGCTCCCCAAGAAGCCACTGAAACAACAGATATTTCCTAGGTAACCCCGATACAGCATAGGAATTTACTTGAGTCTCAAGATGCACGAGAGAGAGGGTCACTCATGTATCAACAGGCCTAACAGATTTTGAATCAAATGTGTGATAACCCAGACCTTGTCCAGATGCCAAGGGTTCTGACTGATAGCCCAGAAGAAAGCTAGACAGGGCCAAGTGGTCTTGATTTCATAAACCTTGATAACATCAATGGGTCAGGTGACCCTAAATCCATAATGCCATCAGCCGGATCACCAATAGGTAATGCAACATAGTCGTAGGTAGCCAGGGTATCCATAGAAACAAGTGCATGGGACCCCCTTTGCGAGCTAATTAATATGTATGATGATGATGAGATCCTGGAGGTATATCTTAGGACCCCTATGCATGTCCAAGAGGAAAATGGACCTGAGAAGACTTCTTCTCTTCCCGAGGTCCAAACCCAGGAGGTCACACAAAAATAAAAGGAAGTCAATAGTGGCCTCAACACCGAAAATCCCGATGTGCCAGAGACCCAAGAAGACAATCCGGAGAAAAAGTCAAAACCGAACGAGCCAAAGTAAGGATCCCTGCAAAAGGAAATCAACGTTTCAACGACCAATGCAGAAGTAAGTATCGAGTCTACTCCCAATGCCTCTATTTCTCTCGATACTCAGATCCCCAACAAGCGACAGGTAGAGACCGAGCCTTCGGAGTGCAACAAGGAAGTTCAAGAACCCGATCTTGAACAAATATACACCAACAAAAGTCTGGGAGACACACTCACATGGGGTGATCAACATATTCTTGAACCTGTGGATGAAGTAGTCGATATATATGTGATCGCTTATGATCAAAAGAGAAAATCTATTGTCCAATGGACCACTAAGAAAAAGAGGATTACATTGGACTGCTCCATCCTTACTACTACAGAGGAAGAGTTGATAAACACAGAAAACACCAGAACATATGAACTTATCGACATAGGGAGAGAAATCTTAGACACCACCCTAGACAGAGATAAAATGGAAGAAAAAGAGTTGGGTGCCACCTAGAAAGAACTAGGAAATTTGCGGCACCTGATTAATTATTATCAAGACACCACTCGGGACACGCGATACCTAACAAGCGAGTTCGAAGAGGCTTACAACAAGTTTACAAATGAGTAACACATTTTTACTGTGAAGATAGCCGAGATCCAAGAAGATACTCTCATGCCACTTGCGACGTGCAAGGATATGGAGCGGTGGTATGAAAGGGCACAACAAGTCATAGAGATAATCAAATACATTGGTGCAGTCCAACAAGGCCGAGATAAAGAAGAACATGACATTCAGATGTTGAGAAAACATAGTCTTGATCACATGAAGTGATCAACTGAGTATTGGGATAAAATGTCTGAGGAACCACATCGGGAAATTCAAGAAAAGTGGGCCAAATGCAAGAAACATTAGGGTAAAATCAACAAAGAGATGAAGGATATCAGACTCCCCGAGTTTGGCACATCTGATGAATTCGTCGACTTGCACGACATAGTTGGATCACACACCAAGCAATATTCATTATGGGTCGAAGAGCTAGTGAAGTTGACCAACATAGCATTGGGAAAAGTGGAACAATTTATGGAACATTCGATCAGATCTTTGACTGTGCTACAACAATTAAACATAAATCTTGTCAAGTATAGGGTGCATGTGGTGGAGATTAGAGGAATTTACATGGCTCTGATGGAACAACTTTCCATGCGCCCATGACTGTGAAGATCTGTTCATCAGTTGGTCGGAATATGAGAAAAGTCACCCTTTCAAGTGATATCTTGAGTTCACTGTTAGAAAAATTGTTAGAAGAGAATGCCATGTGGAGAGTTTTGATTTACTTATCTACACTTAGCTATTATTTTCAGTTGAATTTTATGTTATAAATAATAACATCGACCAATTAGTTAAGGGTCGATGGTATTTGCAAGAAACTCTTTATTTTTGGTTGTCAAGAATTATTTCCGAGCTACCGTTAATACAGAAGTCCTTCTGGACCAGAGACAAGTTATTTTCATCAAATTCATGTGTGATTGGATGTGGAGAAGAACTATTTCCTATCTTGTTTCATGAATGATGTTGTAATGGGTAAGAGATATTTAATATATTTTCAAGTTATCTGGTGCAATGTTTTGTTGTTCTTTACTTTGATGATGAATATGAATCGGTGTGTTATCATGTGATGGATGATTAGTGTAGGTGAATTATTTTTCTTTCCATCATCTTTTCACATATGTGTTTTCTTTCTGATAATTAGTATCTCAGACAGTAATTGGATGCTCACATGGTTAACATATTAGTACTAGGCCTATGGTATAAAATGTTTGTTTGCATGCTTGAGTAGCAGGTTATCCCAAGCTCAACCTCTTCTCCAATAGTTAAACTTAATCCTATTTTGTTTCCAAGTTGGTTTATACCGGCTTACATCTTATATCGATCCCACCTAAGAGAAATTCCAGACTGAAGGAGACGCCTTCACAAGAAAACATAAAGCCCATCGATTAATTGGCCGGATCGCAGGATCTGGAGAACCATTCCACTATTAAATGTTGTAGAGTCTAATTGGGCCTTGGTGGTGGGTTTGGTTCCTACTATTGAACTAAAGGGATTTAAGACCCATCAACATATCGTTGAAGGAGCATTTTGGAAATTATCATTAAAATAATGTAAATGTAAATTTAGATGTGAGGTGAGTGTTTTGTTTCAATCTAGGGTACAATAGAATGTAGTAGTCTAAACCTTATACAAAATGACTCTTTTCCGTCGATATTTCCATGGGACCTTTTCCCGAAATCTAGAGAGAAATTGTTAGATCCACATATTTGAGTGATTATTTCTGCATAATCTTAGTGCCCCGGAATTGTTTTAGCATGTTGAATGCATTTCTACATTCAAAAATGAATTTTAAACAACCAAAAATAGTGGTTTCGTGCAGATTTATGTCACCATATTCCGACAAAAAAACATTTTGTAGAACAATTAGACAACTCCCAATAGAAATAATGATTGAATCTTAAGGTTCATTGTGTTGCCTGGGTATCACAATATAGAATCTTCATTTAAACTATATTAAAAACAAAATAAAATAAATGGCTGAGAAAAAATAAAAAATAATGGTTTATACATAACACAATTATAAAAAAGAGTATTAAGATTTGTCATGAGGGATACCTTCTGGATATGAGAAATCATTATTTGATTCAGTGGTTTCAAACATGGTAGAAGTAGAATATAATAAACTAAACCTTAATCAATTTTTTTTTAAGGTGCATGTGTTATGTTGTAAAATATTATAAATTAAATTTTAGTCAATGTTTTTAGAAATATCTTAAAAATAAGGGTGAGTGCAAGAACTTGGTGGCCGAAAAAGTGGCAATGGCATGATTAAGAAAGTGCAATCGAAAGAACGTGTGCGCATTCCTAGGAATGGACACATGTTCCTACAGCTATAGGTTTGGTTGTGGCCCAACCTCCACATGGATTGCCATGTAGATTGTTAGCCCTTGACCAAGTTTTCAGGAACACTTGGTCATATTTTACCATTTTTGGGACTTCGACAACCTGTCAAAGATGAAGTGCAAAGAAAAGCAGAGATTGCGGAAGCTAGGCCCCCCTTTTGGGTCCTTTTTGGGTTTTTGGGAATATGTAATGGGAAAGGGATGTCGGCCCATGGGTTTACCCACGTTTAGGCCCACTTTTGTAATGTATAAATAGATATCTAGGCGATGTAAGTAAGGGATAAGATTATCCAAGGGCTTAGTGATAGAATTGATCTATGTAATTGACTTGCAGAGATAAGTGCAAGTGTTGTAAGTGCTAAGAGCACAAACTGTAAGGAGGCTCTGTGTTAGATCTACTCGAGGAAGGAGGATCTGGCGAGGTGCGTGCAGATCTCTTGTCCTATGCGGAGTAGGATTTTGATATCTCTGTGCTGTAACCGGATTGAATGAAGCTAATAAAGAAGAAGAGTTGTTGGACGTGGCCCCAGGGTGGGGGTGAACCACGTAAATAATGTGTGTTGTTCTTTGTGTTTATTCTTAGATGTTTTGTATTGCTAAGTGCTTAGATGTGATTATATAGACTTGTTTATGCTTAGTGCTAGAGATGTATATGAATGCTAAATCTGATGTGTATGAATATGCTAAGTTCTTGGTCTACTAGATCTAATCTGTCTTGTTGTTGCTAAGTGATAAAATAACCTAGACCTAAGTGAATGTTGTGATGCTTTGTTATGTCAGCGGAGTAGATCTAGTGGAATATTGATGAATGATCTATGCTAAGTGCTTGCTAAGTATTGTAATCATAGACCTGTGTCCCAGCTAAGGTTGCAGACACTTGAGTCTTGCAACCACCCCTTCCTCTACCTCGGATGAGACTTCATCTGCTTCGCAGGTGTTGCCGAAAGGGTCAGTAGTTAGGGTTTTGTTTGTGCATTGTTATAGCATTGAACCCCGAGTCTACCCTTGTTCCAAAAAATGGTTCCATTGCCAGGACTGAAACTGTGATTGTTGGGAACCAAGGGAGAAGAATATTTGTGCAAAGATTAGTCCTGAAACTATGGAAGCTCTGTGTGTGGATCTGTTCCCTAGTGCGTAGTATTTTACTTGATCTAAAAAGAGAAGGCCAGATCTGAAGAAAAGAAGCGAGATATGAACACTTTTTTCTCTAAGAAAAGTAAAAGTGGAAGTTTCTAAAGAAAAGAGGTAAGATCTATAAGCTCAGTGCTCTAATAAAGGTAAGAATAGTTAAAAGTTTTTAGATCTGAAAGCTTTGAGCTCTGCAGAAGTAACACAAGTGAATTTTTTTGTTTCTAGAGCATGTATCTAGGTGTGTTTGATAGACTCTGTCCTAGCTTGAAAACTAGGGCAGTAATAGAAGAAAGAAAGTTTGATATGAATAGATTTGATAGATATGTTATACCTATTCATAGAACAAAAGTTTAGACTAACAAATGGATGCAGGATCCTAGAAATAATTTTTTGCAGGCTAGCTACCATGATCCTGGTGCGTAGTACGGAAGAAGTTGGGGATCATTTAAGACAAAAAGAGGATTAACCCTATGTTGCAGTTGCAGAAGACCAATACATATTGCTAAGGAATGCCCTGGTGGGAGATCTAGTTGTCTCTGTTGCAAAGCCTTGGACCATGAAGTATTGGATTTCCCTAGAATGATTGCTAATATTGGAGGCATGAATCTCAATGAAGAAAACCCTAAGGAAGATCCAGAAATAGAAAAACCCCAGAGAGAATCAGAAAATATATTACTACAGATGAAAGACACCTTGAATGACCACTGACATGTTAGATTATCAGAGGTATTTAATGAAAAAGAATGCATCGAGGTCAGAATAGGAGACTTCGACATTGAATGTGTTCTGGATGAGGAAACACAGGTGAATGTTATGACATAGAGAACTTGGGAAGCTATAGGAAGGCCTGCTATGATGCCTTCACTAAGAGGAATAGGGTTATTTAGAGGGAAACTGGTAAACCTATGTGGAAGGCTCACTCAGATATCTATGAAAGTCAATGGAACTTCAAGAGAGGAAGATTTTGAGATTATCAAATTTATTCAGGACATCACCCCATTACTATGTTACTTGGAAAACCTTGGATTGAAAGAGATCAAGCCAGGAAGAAGGAACAAGAAAAGGTTTTATAACAACAGAGAGAAGAGTTAAAAGATTTCATGACCAGAAGGATTGTGCAATTGATTGAGGAATAGGAGAACAAATCAAAGCTATTTGACACTAGAAGCCCAGATGTAAAAGATGAAAAAGCATTAGGGGACTCATAGAAGATTGGAGTATCTGTATCAGATATAGAAAAAGTAGTACCCCTGAGTCTTGGGAGAGAACCTCAACAATGTGAAGTGACTATGCCCAAGGAAAATAAGAATCAGAACAGGAAAAGAACTATCGAGATGAATCTCACGGGGAAGAAGGCTAGGAAGCTAAGTAAAAAGAGAGCTAAGATCGACAGGATAAAAAAGGTTCAAGAGGGAACATCTTATAAAGAGACTTTGCAAAATTGGAGCTTCATTGGGATATCAGAACAACGACATGGGTCACTTCACCATGGTGAATAAATATAGCCGTTGGAGGCCAATATATCCATTCGACTGTTGCTCCGAATGGATCGAAAGGCATTGATGGCTTATCACCAGATCATTGGACTGTGCCATAACAGACAGAACAAGAGTTAATGAAGCCCCATATCCATTACAAATGATCTGTTATAGAGTTACTTACTTATTCCATTGCACCATGCATAGAAGACACTTTTGCTAATTGCAAATTTGAGTCCACAGACTACATGAATTATGAACAATGATTACTCCACTCTTACTCTCTACCCTATTACAGTACCTACGTTACTTTGAGAACCCGAGATATTGATCATGAGTGCATATGTCTGATGAATTTAGCGTAGCTGAAGAATCTGTAAGAGAGGTACTCACTAGCCTCAGAGCCAAAAGAGTCATGTTGGAGAGAGGATTGTCTACAGGTTTACAGGCATCATTCACGAGAGGAGTGCAAGCCTCCCCATCAACTGCTCGAGCAGAAACATCCCGAGTTGACACAGAAAGAAGAACCAAACATAAAGATGATATGGCCAACGCAAAGTTGGTTCAATCCATCCTACCTTCTTACATACCACCTCTGTGCAGTGCAATCAACAGAGACAGTGTGCCTAGAGACTTTGAGTACACTCTAGTCACTGCGTACCTATCGAAAGGGGCACACGTAGTCCGCGTAGATTACGACAAGATAGAAGCATTGAAGTTTAGTGACTTCAACCTGGGGGATCATAAAGTTTACATCATGATTTCCCCATACAAGTACCTAACCATAACCAAGGGAAAGAATTTGAAGATCATCCCTCAACAATGTACGACGAACCTTGCATAATCCACTCTACTCAATGTTATGAAGATATCGCACTTTAGCAGACACCATGAGGTGAATGATTGTGTGAAGTTGCTACTGGCAAGTTACCATGGAGGATACTTATGGTTAAACCATCGCATAATAGTTGATTCAGCGCTGATCAATCATATCATCGGGCTTATCATGTAGGGCCCTGATCCCCATGATTACTATCCTGGAAAGACCGCAGATCACGCTCTTGCTTAGAAGATCAAAGAATCTTATGATGATGTTGAGAAAGGAACATGAGGCTACAAGGTAGCTTCTATTGAAAGTGGCATAGTGAGCCTCACCTTTCAACTAATCGCAGGGAAGTTGGTACGGAAGAATCGACCCATGCAAGTATTCGGCTTTGTAGTCCACCTCGCAGGGAAGTGCGTAGAGGGACTACAGATGAACTGGGTGAAGTACTTGGTGAATCAACTAGATATTTCCTATAGAGAAGCCCAGGATCAGGGGCATGAATTCCATTTTAGCTGTCTCTTGATACTTATAGCTTTCATTGCATGGGAGCTACCAGAAGGTGAAATCTTCCCAGACATCGACCCCTTTGAACCACTGGCCGCGAAGTTCAGTACACTGTGGTACTCAAACGATATGAACAAGTAGTGGCAATCCAATTTTGTCTTCCATATGTACTACACCCAGTTGAAGCTCTCCATCCACTCTGAGCCTCGCATGACCCTGAATACTTTACATAGGTTTTGACCTTTGATGAAGTTCAATGCAGACCGCCATTTCATATATATTATAGCACGCATTGATGAGAACAAGGAATAGCTTCAATCTTATTATAAGATGATAGAATAATACCTAGAGGAGATCACCAAGGAATGGTCGGAGGACCTCCTTGTTTCGGTAGACCCCGTAGAAATGTCGGACATCGACAGCCCAGAAGTTACACAGGATACACCTTGGCCTAGTAAGACAAAGAAAACAAAGAAGACGAAGAAGGTTACGAAAGTCCAGGATATAGACTGCCTATCTGTGAGGATGTCTTCCATTACACCATATCAAGGAGGCGATGATGAAGACTTATAATAAGTCGAACAAAGACCAAAAGATGAAGTAGAAATCATAAATAAGAGGAAGGGTTCGCCTCCAGAACCTTCCTCCTGGAAGAAATCGAAAGCACCCGTAACTAAGCTGTAGACCATGCTCACTCCAGATGACTTTAGTTTCCTCATCACAGCTATGAATGACACTATAGAAGAGATAGAAGAAAAGCAGTAAGCTAAGCAAGAGACAATGTACAATAGAATTGAGATCAATCTCCAAGGACTACAGCAGGCACTTCAGTCTAGTCGAGCAGTCTCCACTACGCCCCTACCATAAGGAGCAACAGAAGAGGGAGATGAACCAGTTCAAATCTACAATATTGCTGACAAAGTCGAAGTACACCTTCAGAAAGAACAGGAAGAAACAATGCAGGCCACCCAGGCCGTAAAGCAAGCACAAGAGGAAATCATCAAACAAAGTTGAGCTGCACAATAAGAGAAGGACACTCTCCAAGTGAACTTTGAAGAAGACAGAGAGAAGATCCAAAAAGAGAAAGAGTAGTTGCTCACGAAGAAGATCAGGATTGAAGAAGCAGTCAATAGAGAATTTCTCTCTATGAACGGCTTATAGCAAAAGGCATAAGACCCCATAGAACACCAAGTGATGAAGTTTGTTGAAGTTATTCAACAACTTCAACAAAGAGTCATGGAATTAGAGCTTGAAACCATACCAAGTACCCAAAAATAAGTGTGCGACCAGCGATAAATGACTGTCTAGAGAACAGTAGAAAGAATTAAAGAACTAACTGAGGAATGTAAATAGTTAAGTAGCAGAAGTGCACAGATATCTGAGAACCTAACCAAGAATCCAGAATTGCATAAATTGGATTCACAGCTCCAGGAGGCGAAGCATGAAGTCGAAAAGCTACGGGTGAATTTGAAGGCCCTATCATCCATAGAGAGAATGAAGTGGTCTCATGAGTAGCGCACCACCCGACAACAGATCCATATGATCCAGAGCAAGGTAATGGAAGTAACTCAACAAATTCAACTTGTGCAGGATAAGCCATGTCAACTATTTACAGAGATTGAGAGGCAAGGAATAGAGCTAGAGCAGGTCATGAATTCAGCACAACAATGCCTAAAAGGGTCGGTGAATAATTCACTCATCCAGGAGTTTGTCGAGCAAGAGGCCATGGAACAATAGCAGGTTGAAGCAACTCGAGCCAAGCTTGAAGCATTCGAGGCATAACTAATTAGACCTGAGTGACTCGAGATGAGTCATAGGTGAGTGTTGGGGGCATGTTGGCCCTTGACCAAGTTTTGAGGAACACTTGGTCATATTTGACCATTTTTGGGACTTCGACAGCCTATCGAAGATGAAGCGGAGATTGTGGAAGATAGGCCCCCTTTTTGGTTCCTTTTTGGATTTTTGAGAATATGTAATGGGAAAGGGATGTTGGCCCATGGGTTTACCCATGCTTAGGCCCACTTTTGTAATGTATAAATAGATATCTAGGCGATGTAAGTAAGGGCGAATATTAGCCAAGGGATTAGTGCTAGAATTGATCTATGTAATTGACTTGCAGAGATGAGTGCAAGTGTTGTAAGTGCTGAGAGAACAAATTGTAAGGAGGCTCTGTGCTATATTTACTCGAGGAAGGAGGATATGGCGAGGTGCGCACAGATCTCTTGTCCTATGTAGAGTAGGCTTTTGATAACTTTGTGCTGTAACCGGATTGGTGGATGTAGCCCCAGGGTGGGGGTGAACCACATAAATACTATGTGTTGTTCTTTGTGTTTATTCTTAGATGTTTTGTATTGCTAAGTTATTATATGTGATTAGATAGACTTGTTTATGCTTAGTGCTATAGATGTATATGAATGCCAAATCTGATGTGTATGAGTATGCTAAGTGCTTGGTCTACCATATATGATTTGTCTTGTTGTTGCTAAGTGCTAAAATAACCTAGACCTAAGTGAATGTTGTGATGCTCTGTTATGTCAGTGGAGTAGATCTAGTGGAATATTGATGAATGATCTATGTTAAGTTCTTGCTAAGTGTTGTAATCACATACCTGTATCCCAACTAAGGTTGCAGACACCTGAGTCTTACAACCACCCCTGCCTCTACCTCAGATGAGACTTCATCTGCTTCGCAGGTGTTGCCGAAAGGGACGGTAGTTAGGGTTTTGTTGGTGCACTGTTATAGCATTGAACCCTGGGTATACCCTTGTGCCAACACATGTTAAGATGCAGGAGTGCATGCACTCTCTTAAGAACGTATGCACATTCTTACTGTTGTTTTCTTAAAAACCACCTGAGAGAGATTTTGTGCATATTGTGCACAAAATTGCGCTCACGTTTCTCATTGGGAAAATAGTTTGAAGAGAGGATGTTTCCACTTCCACCACCACCATGTGTCCAAGTATGTTACATTTATCTTAACTTTAATCCAATTTAGTCAATATTGTCTAATATATTGCTCCCAATAATCTAAATTGAAAAAAAAAATGTAATTTAGTATTTTAAATAAAAAAGGAAACTAATTTACATGACATGGATGTTAAATTGTAGCAAATACAATACAATGGAACCCCAAGAAAATTTAAACCCTTCATAAGAAAACCAAAAATATAAAAACCCCAACCCACCACCACCACCACATAATGTAAATAATGAAATTGATTAGGGGTTGGTGATATTAAGAAACCCTGAGGAAAATTTAAGGGAGACTACAAAACCTAACAGAGTCTCCTTCTCCACTTCTTTGGACATTATTTCCCAATCCATTGCAAGTTCCCAAGGTAAATTGACATCTATTTCTGACTATAGGGAAATAATGTATGAGTATTATAGCATTGGTTTGGACAGAAACCAAATCAAAGAACTGGGCATTTCAAAAAAACAAATATTTTCTATTTTTAGGGATCCTAGAAATGGAAAAGAACTACCATTAACTAGGAAAGACATATCCATTGCCCAGTGCATCCATCCCCATATTAGTCAAAACTTGATGGATAGGTGGTACATGGTTTTTTATAAACCTCCATGCAATAATAGGGAGACACACTTACATTTTTTGAGGAAATTATGGGCTGATTTTATTATGGGTAAACATATCAACTACTTTGACATTAGTGACTTTTAGGGTGTGGGTTGAGGGTTTGCATAGGATGGAGAGAACGTCAGGCGCGACCCCCAAGTTAGTTACTTGTCCCCATAGGAGAAGTATTAACCCCCTACCCAACATCCTCCTCTTGCAGATAAATTGCAATAGGTACAACTAGCCATCTCCTCATTGAATTGTATTCTAGTGCAATATAATATCTTTGTTGCACTATCTTGACTGGAGATGCATGCCAGTGACATTGATAGGGGGTTTGGAGCATCAACATGCACAAGAGAGTACAGTGATGGGATGGAACATGTACATAGTATTTGTCCATGTGAGCCTCACAAATTCTCTAGCTACAAGAAAATATGCTATGGGCCTATAGATCCCACTAGACAACATAGCTTCATGGAGGAGGTTAGTATCTTAACCCTTTTTTTGTTGTTCATCATTATATATTTATTTTGTATTTTGTGTGTTTATATAGATATTTGATTGTATGTTGTTTTCCCATAATGGAGTGCTTCCATTACACCTATTGATGCATCAATGCCTAGCCCCACCACTGATGCAGCAGTAGAGGCAGCGTGTTCATTGGGTGCACCGTACACACAGGTATGTATCACATTTGATAGATTCAACATAGTCATTTCTTTATTTTATGACATCCTAATTTTTTTTATAAGTCCTCTTGTTTCTACAGGATTTGGCACCAGGTGATGCCACACATTGTCCATCTGGGATGGACAAGTCACCGGTGTCATAGGTATCATGTGTAAAGTTAAATATTATATAATTCTCAAAATGTTTGTTTTTATGTTTTTGAATTTCAGTATTTGGTACTAACAGTTCAATTTTATTCATATGTATGCAGACCGACGATATATTTTCTAGGTATAGTAGTATTGCACCCCCTAAGCACCTGGGCGTTGCTTTTGGGTTTCCTTTATCCAGGCTTAGGGTGTTGGAATAACTTGTATATCCTGTGAGGGTTCATCACAACCCACTTGTCTACCGCCCACCCCAACCACAACTTTCATCCCCATCAACAGAGACCGCCAAAATAGAGGTTGTCTCAGAGCAGGTTGTACAACATAGTGCTCCATTTGCCGGTGAATCTCAATCGATGCTTGAGATATTCATGGTGAGATAATGCATTGATGATAATTTTTCATGTTTCATGAATTTATTTTATGCATATTTGTTTAATTTTCTTGACTTGATCCTTGTAACTGATGTAGGGTGGCATTGTGGAGATTGGGGCCATGGAGGAGGGTAACACCCTCATGATTGACAATTTCATATGATGTGAGTTGTCCTAGGTTAAATTACAAAGTATCAATTTGTATGTCTATTAATTCATTGATGAAAAAAAATTATAACATTGTTTATTGTTTGTGTAATCTCCAAAGCATCGAAGAACACCCAGGCCTAGAACCTCTCGAGGTGTATCCTTGAGCAATAGAAGAAAAATAGATTTCCAGGATGCTCCTGAGGGTGGCAAGGGTGGAAATGGTCAATTATTGACCAACTACTATCATATCGTATCTAGCATATGATATAGATGTTTTTTTTATGTTAGGTCACTTGTATACTGGGAACAAGTTGCCATTTTGTAAAAAATGTACAATTTAGATGATTTTGAGTGTGTATATATATATATATATATATATATATACATTTCATGGCACACTTTCTATGAATCTCATTGTTTCTACATTTGATGTTTATGAACATATCAATTTCAAATTATATGAATTTTATGTGTATTAATCCCTTGATTTGTTTCTATTTAGCGACTATAACTACTTGCATTACGCATTAAGGAATAGCTTATCGGTACACACATTTGAGCTCAATATTATTTTATAGGGAACACACAATATTTTCCTCTATCCTTGCATGACATATATAAAATCATTTGATTTATGTGTTGATCTAGATGGATGTCGGTGGCCTCCCACCTATTCCTACTGGTTCATTTTGGCAGTTTTTGTTTCCTAGTTTTTCGGGTCCCTTACTTGAGGGGCCATTTTGAGGCCCTAAACAATGTTTTTAGGGCTCACCACAGTAAAAACCTTTCCTATGATAAATAGCAACAAAATTTGTAGTCCTCGAATAGACCTTTCCAATGGGCTATCATGCGCCTAAAATGAAGATAATATGCAAAAGTTATGACCCTGGGAAGTTGATGTACTAACTTATCCAAACGGGGCCCACATGACTTTTTTATCAGAATCTGGACCAGGGGTCAAATTTTACCTCAAAAATCAAAGTTCTCGGAATTTCCTAAAAACAAATGGGTTTGTAGCCCTCGTCGTCACGAACCCAACGCAATTCACTTCGTCTCAAACGGACGTCGGGAGTGAAAGTTATCGCAATCTGTTCACCGAGCTAAACAGGTAAAAAAAGTGTTGACTGGGCAGTCCGTACGACCCACACGTGGCAGTGACGTGGCATAAAGGTACACCCTGGCAGCTGATGTGGCGATCTGTGATTGGCAGATTACGTGGCAAGTTTTGATTGGTTGTCAACGAGCGACTTATGTGACGACACGTGGCATGTTATGGAGCAATGGAAAGGTGCCACGTGGCCCAATGAAGGGCTGCCACGTGGCACCCCTATTTTGACTATTGGATTCGTTTATGAAAAAGTTTTGGAGGCCGCGGGGTTCGACCCCCGGACCTCCCATTTTTCTACGACTTAACAAATTTGCACTAGCCAACTTCCCRCCATTTGTTACTTGTGAAGAAAGCGGGAAATATTATATTTAAATTCGCAATTATGTTATGGTCGGCGGGGGTAGGGCTGGGGCCTAGCCCCAGCCCTCGGTTTCGGCGTTACACCATACAACCCAGCCTTGTAATAATTTGCGCACGCGGGAGTATTAAACATGGTTCAAATGTTATAAACCGTGGATTGTTATAACCATTTATTAAAAACATGGCGCGCGTTTTAAAATTATTGTTTAAACCATAGTTTTATATGTTTAAAATAAAACCATGTATTTAAATGGCGGGTTTGTTCTATTAGAACCCGGTTATATTATATTTAATATAACCATATATATTAAACGGTTGGCGCGTTTTTGGGGTGGAGTCCGCCAATTTTGGACCTTTTTCTATTATTAGCCAAACTAACTCCAGCTATGCCATTTTTGGTGGAGTTTCTTGGGGAAAAGAGGAGGAAGACAGTTATTGGCATAACTTTTGCTACAGGAAACCTTTCTTCACGTTTT
>ML777634.1:540354-585856 GCA_009831015.1 Picea engelmannii
AAGATTTATTTAACTTCTAAGTGTTTACTTATTATTTCTTTAGGCAGAGCCTATAAAGGGCCAGGTAGCCTCTGGAACTCATCCTCTCTTTAGAGGTGACATGTCCGGTAAATGCTCCTACAGTCTATCTCTGTATAAGAAATTTTAAGTTCTCACATTTTCAGAGGTCACATTGGAGTGTATAACTCACATTTTGAATTATGGAAAATGGATACCTTGCACCCTTAAACAAGTACCTTCCATTTTCAGATCACTTTTGGTGCTTCATCTCCTAGGCTTAGGTTTTTGGATGTAAAAGGTTTTAGATATTCCTGTTTATTGTAAAAAGGCCTTCAGAGCCTCATTGTAATCATATTCTTGCGAATGAGCGCATCTGTCACATCTCTTCTCAGAGATAAGCTGACACCATTCCAACAAGCTTGCTTTCTGCTACATTTTACAATTCCAGCTTATTTCCTTATTGAATAGAAAACCAGTTTTATTGTATCTATGTTATTATGTGTTAAGCATCTTTTAATAATATGTATTCATTTTGTTCTTCTCATAAAATCTGGATCAATGGTATCAAAGCAGTCTTCTCCTTATTGTCTTAATGCATGTCCCCAATGAGGTCAGGGTACAAAGAATTGGGTCTCGAGCTTTTATCTCTTGAGGACAAAAGCTCTCGCATGCCGAAATGACCTCTCATGATAGGAGAAAAGAAATATTATGGGACAGGAGATCCTTTCAAAAAAATTCTTGAGGAAGCCCTCACGCAACAGAGGAATGAGATGATGGATAGTTTTGCGCAAATCTTTCAGCGACTACCAACAGGCGATGCATCTTCCTCGAGCAAAGTTGTTGCCCCCTTCAAGGTACAAATCGACTTCGATATTCCTATATTTGAAGGTCAGATAGACACAGATGTTGTAAACAAGTGGTTCAATCTACTATAAGGGTATTTTTCTATCCATAACTTTTTAAATATATAAAAAATTACTTTTGCAGTCCTCAAAGCCATTCCCCATGTCAAATATTGGTGGGAAACTTTATGTGAGTAAAAGGAAATAGAGCAACCCTCATTATTTACAGTGGCGACCACTTGGGAATCCTTCAGGGATGTTATTAAGGAACAATACTATCCCTCCAAAAGTTATGACTACTTGTATACCAAATGGACCACACTATGGAAAGAAAGAGACCAAGCAGTGACAGATTTCACAAATATCTTCCCTACCATGCCTACCAATTTGGGTATAAAATATTCAAAGTGACATATGGTACTCAAGTATTGCGGTGCTCTGCATAGATACATCTAGACCAAAATGTAATTTCTGGACATCTCGTCCTTGGGCGCGGAATATCGATATGCCATTAAAATCGAGTAGAAGCTCAAACAAAAGATGTGACAATTTGGTCCTGGGAACCCCTCGCAGCAAAAACTAGGAAAGGGTGGCCGCAACCTATAGAAAAAATGATAGAGAAAAGATGGATAGTATCAAGACAACCAGTCCAAGCCACAAGAAAATAAGGACACCAAAAATACAAAGAAGGATACCAGGAAGTGGTGCAACTTCCATAAGAGCCCTTGGCATAACACTATTGATTTCAGCTCAAAGTAGTCATTGGAGGCCGAAGTGAAAGCCTCTGAATCAGATGCAGGTTCTGAATCTAAGTCGGAACTAGAAATGGGAAGACAGATCATTGGCATGGAACCCAGTGCCATCATTTCTACCACCAAGCTCCAGCCTTGTGAACCAAATGAGCCATAAGAGGGAAAATGGATTTTCCATTCGCATATGTGGTTAAAAGGTTCCCCACTGCACTTCATTGTTGATAGTGATAGACAGAAGAACCTCATCTCAGCAGAGGTCGTCAAGTGGTTGGCTCTGTCGACAATGTTGCACCCACAACCCTACACCATTGGATGGATCCACCAAGGAAGCGATCTTCATGTCAGCCAATAGTGTTGACTATCATACAACATCAAGCCCTTCAAAGCCGAGGTATTATGTGATGTTTCTCCTCTCGAAGTTTGCAATATTCTTTTGGGACAACCTTATTTATGGAAATGCCATGTTGTATATGAGTCTAGGCCTCATAGTGTTATTATTACTTTGAACAGGAAATTGTACAAGATACCCGAGGGAGTACCTCCTAGTGCTATTTCCTTCATCTCTGCCAAGCAATGCAGGAAGGTCATCTCTCAGACTAGGAAATTTTTCTTCTTCATGATTCGCTCTCAGAGTAAGCAAAAGATTGCAACCACATCCTGGGCCTCTGCGATCGATCTCTCCACACAACAAAAGTAAGTGGATGAGGTCATGGAAGAATGCTCAGATATCTTCTCCTCTCCTACTGAGGTACCTCTGCACTGCCAGATCAAGCATCCCATTGATCTGACCCCAGGTGCACCGCTACCCAATGGGGCGGTCTACCATCGCTCTCTGTTAGAAAATGAGGAGATCAAGAGGTAGATCCAATAAATACTCCACAAGGGGCACATCCATACCAGATCATTTCATTGTGTGAGCCCAATCATACTAGTGTAGAAGAAAGACAGAACCTGGTGGCTCTGCATTGATTATCGGGCCCTGAATAAAATCACAGTCCAGAACCGGTACTCGATTCCCCGAACCAATGACCTCCTTTATCAGCTCATGGGAGCCAAATACTTCAGTAAGATTGATCTGAATTTTGGCTACCACCAACTCCCAATAGAATAGACAGATGTATGGAAGACCACCTTCAAGTCAAAAGAAGGTCTTTTTGAATGGTTGGTCATGGAATTTGGTTTAACAAATTCTCCAACAACGTTTATGAGGATGATGGATGATATCCTACAACCTTTCAACAATAATTTTGTAGGGGTGTATCTAGATGACATCCTCATATACAACAAGACTTAGGAAAAACACCTTCCAGCGTTCACACGCGTGCATTAGTGGGTTAGGGCGCGTTTTCCTTTACCTAAGAGGATTTTTAAAGAGGTTGTTCAGCAGATGTTTTGGCAATGAAGGGATATGAGTTGGCATGATGCCAAGTAAGCATGTGTGGTGCAATTTAGGGTTATAACAGGTGGCCCCTAATGTGTGAGGTTAGAAGAGCATCTGATGGCTGAAATACATTACCAATCTTTTACCAATCTGTACTGATATGCTGAATGAGGGAGCCCAAGAATCAGGAATCAGGAGGTGCTGTCTGCAAAATAACAAATATCTCACTGAGGCGGGCATACCCATGCTCGAGATAAAATAAAACCATGGCTACCAATCAAATACACTGTAGATCCATGTCAAATAACTATAAAGAGTAGCCGCGAATAATACACAGCGGAGCTACATCTCGAAATCAGAAAGATATACATATAAAGTATCTATCACCCAGAAGCTAATTCGGCCTGATGGTTGTACTTGAGCTCAAGCAACAACTTCAAAATATTCTAAACTCAGGTAGGAGTTTAATATGAGTGTACGACTGCACTACCCAGAGGTCTTTGACGGCTCGTTAGTTATGGACTTGATAATCTTAATGATCGGACTGAAGGCTTCAGTGATTTTGAACAAAGACTTGATTGGACATTCAGGATGGCTGGATATGCGGACAAGAGACATATTGCAGAGGGGCTGACTCAGGCTCAGTGACAAACCTCCCTTGGATAATAGCATGACAAGTGATAAGACTCGGGCAGCATATTTGTTAATCATAAGTCTATGAAGCAGGAGGCAACGCAGACTCTCCATATGTTTGGAAGAATAACCAAACGGTGGAGGACACAACTCTATATAGTGAGAAAAAGCTTCCTAAGGTCGTACTACATCCCATAGTCTAATGATCAAACAGACAAATGTGCTTTATCCAAGGGTGACTCATTATGCTGCCAATAAAGAAAATACTTTTCCCATCCTCTTTTTCGGGTATATTTGATTTTTTCGTTCTTTTTTAATGATTTGTGAAAAAGAATAAAGGAGTATTACGTTACAATGGAGGAACGAGTTCTGCAAACATACAAGTTCAAGGAACAAGGACAAGACTGATGTTCTAGAGAAATGATACTCGGGAAAAATCCTCCAGTGGCCAAAGGTATTAAGACGCAGAAGCAAACTGTCACAAGGCTGATGGATAAGGTATGCAAATGCGGTTGATAGAACACACAATGGTAACGTCCTTCGATGTAATTTTAACGAGCCCAGAGAAGGTAAGCTCGGTGGTTTTTCATATTTAGAGAGTCTGAAAAAGAATAAAAGGAAATTCCATTGGGGTACCGTTTTCGACGATAGTCTAATCTGTTTGAAAAAGGGATAAACTAGCACCGATTAGACGTCAATTCAAAACCATTTTAACGAGTGTGAAAAGGACAAGATCACTGAGCTATTTTTTCACTTTTAAGGAGTCTGAAAAAAGCTTAACTATGGACTCGGGCAGGAATATTCTTCTGGACCAATTTAACGAGTGTGAAAGAATAAGGTCACTCGGCGATCTTTTCAATTTTAGGGAGTCTGAAAAGAGCTTAACTATGGACTCTGGGGGCGTTTCTTTTTCGTAAATTTAGTCCCTCAGACCCGAAAAAGGAATAAAATTATACCTGAGGATAGTCTTCTAAAGAATGGGGATTCAATAGAGTATTCCTTTGTTCGTATAGTTGACCCTCCGGACCGAAAAAGGGGTAAACTACCGCCGAACAGACATGACTTCAAATTTCAGTTTAAAGAGCGTGAAAGGTCACAAGATCGCTCGGCAATCTTTTCATTTTTAGAGGGTCTGAAAAGGGCTTAAAAGGAGACCCGTTATGTTTTGGGAGTCCGGAGGGTAAGACAAAGAGTGAAAAATACCCATGTGAATGAGGCTCAAACTCGTATTCAGGAAAGACTATACGGACTCCTGAGCCTACAATGTTGTTAAAAACGGCATGGACACCATAATGCAACCAGGACCTACCTAGGGCATCCATGTTTTGGTAAGATTTACCACCAAGTTGCGACACTTCTATAATAGATATGATGGTTCTGTGTCACAACCTGGTGGGATCGATCCTATAGCACAAGAAAAAGGCAACGAGATGCAAAAGTTGGGGTAGAATCCTAACCTATATGCTCAAGTTGACTTTTGAAAAAAAAATTATGGACCGTCAATATATATATTTTTTTTCTTCGAAACTCAATAAAAATTGTCCCAATACTTGATCAAATCCCTCCCATATAACTCCTGGATCACTCTAAATGGTTTTTGGTATAAAGAAACTGATAAAAGTGCCCAAAAAAGTGGCAAAAAGAGGCCAAAAAGTCTATAAATAGAAGTTGGCAGCTCATTATCACCATTGCTAATTTGGAAATTGACTCTGGAGCCAAAAGACCCCCTTTTCCAAAGATCGTGATTCTGGGAGCTACGGTGGACGAAACGGACTTCTGCTTGGACCAAATAAGTACAAACTCCCTTGTCTAGCTATTCAATATGTCATTTTTAGCATTTAATTGATTTTGGGGGTGGGCGTCGACCTCAAAAAGGTCGGCCCTAGGCAAATGCGGGTTGTCCAGGGACAGCCTGTGGGTACCCGCGGGCAGAGCAAATCCTGCCCGTGGGTACCCGCGACTATCACCTCTACAGGCCGCGGGTACCCCCCCGCGTGGTGAAAAATCCAAAATTAAGAAGGTATTGACCCTCCTTTTTTCCTTGTTGTGTTGGCAAGATGTATGTTCAGTGGAGGGAAAGGGAGCACAAGGCCGCCAACGAGTTAGTGGCTACAGATCTGAATGTTGTGGCTGTGCTGATGCAGTGTGGGTTGGTGAAATTCTTTTTATGTCCGTTTATGCACGTGCAACCAAGGCCATTGAACGCCTTGGTTGATTACTAGCACCCTGATGCAGAGGCATTCATGCTAGAGGGGAAATCCTTGGTGCCCACCATCGAGGATATTTACTTTTTGACTGGCCTCTCAAGGAGAGGGGAACCAGTCAACTTTCAGACTTTTCCTGCGGGGCTGAGCAAAGTCTCAGAGCTGATAGAGGAGTACTGTGAGGCTGGGACTGATCATAGAGCTTCCTCGGTACCTGTTAGTAGGATTACCAGCCTCGCCCTACAAACTATTTTATTGCTCGTTGGGTGGATTACCGGCTCAACAGCCGTGCACCAGGCTTCGCGTGCACAGATTAGATGTGCGATTCAGTGCATGAATGCACAAATTTTTTATTGGAGTACCACATTGTTGGAGTGCATGAAGAGTCAGTTGACAGCTTGCCAACAGCGGACACACAGGAACTTCAGGTTTGGGACCATCCTGTGTTCATTCTTCTTCGAGAGAGTTTCGTGTTTCAGTCCTCAGCCGACAGTACGAGGACATCTGGCCACTTTCCCCGCAGTATGCATATGGGCAGTGTTACTACCACGACAGGGTGGTGGAAGGACCATGGAGGCCTTCAATGATGAATTTTTTGCATGGCTGTCACGACAGATCCCGGCTATTGAGGACTACCCATATGCGGGGATCGACTTCTCCAGAGATCCAGAGATACCAGTGCCTCCTGGTGAGGAGCGAGGGGAGATCGGTAAGTCTCCACCTGTATAGTTTTTTTGTTTGCATATGTAATTTTTATGTCTTTTTGATATATATATCATGCTTTTGTATACCAGAGTTTTTGATGGGTGAACGTTTATTGCATGCATATGTGGGACCCGTGTGACCTGCTGACTATGTGCGGAACAGGTGTCGCCCACGGCCAGAAGCCGCAGTTGCCACCACTGGAGGAGCAGCAGTAGCAAGGAACCTCCTAGCAGGAGAGGCCGAGAGGGTCCTAAGGTGAATTGAGCAGAACTTTACTACGCTCACTCGCACAGTTCCCATGGCAGAGATAGAGGACCTATCACCATCCATGCAAACTCATGTTGTGGGGGCACCTCAAACATGGGTCCGATTGTTTAGGCGTTTAGCCCAAGCTGTACATGATTATAACAGGGCCCATAGGCCCTAAGAATACATTAGACTTTTATGTGCCACGAGCACCGATATGTATATAATTGTTTGAGGGCATAAGCCCAGTGACTCGTTATTTTTCCCACTTTTGAGGCACTTGTGCCCATCTATGTACTCTGAGGATTTTATGATGTTTATATATAATTTTTTATCTCTTTTTTGTGTCTTATGGATTATGTGTACAAAAATGTATTTACATGTTTATGTTCATGATCTTTTTATATGTGAGCAAGATGCCAATCTAAAATGTGATTAGCTAGAGTATCTGTGATTTGATTTAGACTCCTAGGAACATGAAAATATGTGATATAATCAAAGTTGCATTCCAAGAGACGTACCCTAAGGAATCGTCGGTGTAAAGTTGGGTCATGAACCCGGTATATTCTGTTTAGCTGCGACACAACCAGTTGAGCGTCTAGATAGACCCGAAGATGAGAGATACCCAATGACAAAGTGTCACGAAGCAACTCAATAATTGCACTATAATCAGCGACATTATTCGTGGTGTCACCTAAGAATATACCTCCAGAAGATAACAACTGACCCTGTGGTGTAAAGATTACCCAAGCTGCGGAGGCAAGCCTCCACATGTGTCGACTCGCACCATCCGCATACCCAAAAAATACCTCAGACTCACTTGACATCTTCCATATTGACGAAGGATAACATCAATGACACGTCCATAACACTTTTTAAAAGAAATGTAAAAAAGTAATAGTACAAAGACTATAAATATGTTACAAAAAGTTACCCACAATGACCGTTCTATGAGTAATAGTTCTTGAGGTAGAGCCCATTTCTAGGCTCCGCCAAAGAATTCCCTTCAAAATCGACCAAACGATAAGCACCCTTTTTTAGCACCTCTTTAATAATGAAGGGTCCGAACCACATGGGTTTAAACTTTCCTGCCCCCAGGGGGTCCTTGTCTTGGTCATAGACCAGGACAAGGTCGCCCTCAGAAAAAATATGAGGACGAACGGACCTATCATATTGACACTTGACCTTATGTTTATGAGCCTCATTGGCTAGAGCCACATCGCGATGTTGCTCATCAAGCTGCTCAAGGTGTACTAATCGATCTTCATGTGGAGAAGTGTCTGGAAATAATTGTATTGCCAATTTCAGAGATGGTATTTGACATTCAATGGGCAAGACTGCTTCCAGCCCGTAAACGAGTTGGAAAGGTGAGAAACCGTTTGCAGTCTTAACTGATGTTCGGTAAGCCCATAATGACGAGTATAACATCAAATGTCAGTTTGACTTGGCGAAGTTGATAGTTCGTTGTAGAATCGTGTTAAGAGTTTTGTTTACATCTTCTACCTGCCCATTGGCTTGGGGGTAGTAAGGTGATGAATGTTCTTGCCGTAACCCAAGATTTGATGTTAATTCAGAGATCATTTGGTTCTGAAAGTGACTTCCATGGTCAGTGACAATATCTCTTGGGACACCGAATCGTGCTATAATCTGGTTGAATAAGAAGAGAGTTGCAGTCTCTCCATCATCTTTAAACGTTGGCATAGCTTCGACCCATTTAGTGAAGTAGTCAACAGCTACGATGATATAGCGGTGCCCCCTTGCTGATGGGGGGTTGCATGTAGTGTAATCAATCCCCCACTTAGTGAAGGGAGCAACTATGATGACAGGAAACATAGAAGCTGGATGTGCCCTCATCTTCCGAGAGAAGATTTGGCACGGATGGCACTTCTTAACCAACTCAATACAATCTTTGATAAGTGTGGGCTAGAAGTAACCTACTCGTAAAATATTTTGGGCTATTGCCAACCCAGATAAGTGACCGCCATAGGCTCCTGTATGAAAATCGTTGAACACTATGAGGGTCTCCTCATGAGTGAGGCATCGACGCAAGACACAGTCTACACCTCTCCGATACAATGTATCATCGAGTATGAGATAGTTCTTAGCCTGATGGCGTATTCGCCGATGCTCGTCATGACAAGAAGAGGTGGGGCACTTCAAAGTCTGGAGATAGATCAGTATATCTCCGTACCAGGGGTCTAAAGATTCAATCAAAAACATATCCCCCCGGATAGGTGATTCCTCAGGCACAACGTCACCTGACTCAACCGGAAGCTCCGAAATAAGTTCTGCGAAGACCAATGACTTTTTGGACTTTGCTGAAATGAAATCTAAGTCAAATTCTTGGAGGATGACCATCCATCTACTGATTTTACCGCCGATAACTCATCGTGTCAACATATACTGGAATGGATTCACGACAGCAATGACGGTGGTCTTGCGAAATAGAACATAATGATGGACCCGTTGAATAGCATGAACTGCTGCCAACGCAAGTTTTCCAAGATGGGAATAATTAAGTTCCGGTCCTACGCGGCCTCGGCTCAGGTAATAGATCACGTATTCGGAAAATGAATCATCTTCCTGAACTAAAACCATGCCTATGGTTGACTCTGCGACAGCCAGATATAATAAGAAATCTTTGTTATAATTAGGTGGTCGTAGCAGAGGCGCGGTTGTGAGGGCATGTTTTAATGCGTCGAAAGAGCATTGAGCAGCTTCATCCCAGAAAAAAGGAACATATTTCTTCAGTAAATGCATAAAACCCTTGGTAATTTCGACATAGTTGGCGATGAAGCGTCGTAAGAAGTTCGCCTTGCCTTGAAGACTTTGAAGTTGTAAGATTGTGCATGGGGGGGGCAACTGGATTATTGCCGCCACCTTAAGAGGATCCACCATGATCCCTGTTGTTGATATGATGAAACCTAACAGACCTCCTGACGTGACGCAAAAGCTACACTTGTTGGGATTCAAGCGAATCCTGAAGTAGCGACAGCGTTTGAAGATTAGTCTGAGGTGTATAGGATGATCCTTTCTCTTACGAGAGCGTGATGCTAAATCATCTAGATAGGCCTCGACTATATGTTTGAGGTCGTGAAACGCAAAAGACATGGCCCGCTGGAAAGTGGCCCCAACATTCTTGAGGCCAAAAGGTATCTTACGATAGGTGAATGTACCCCACGGACAAATGAATGTCGTTTTGTGTTGGTCCTCAGGTTTGATTTGAATTTGATTATAGCCCGAAAAAACATCCATGAACGAAAAGGCTTCACAAGTGGCACATTCATCAATGATCTGGTCGATGAATGGGGTTGGATAATTATCTTTTGGACATGCCTTGTTCAAATCATGGAAATCAGTACATACATGAATCGTGCCTTGTTTTTTATCGACCGACATGAGATTTGACACCCATTGAGTCAAATGAATAGGGTAAATGAACCCTACCTTGAGCAATTTCTCAACCTCAGCCTTAATGGCTGCTGCTTTCTTAGGATTAACTAGACAAAGTTTTTTTCGAACAGGCTTAGCATCAAGATACGTTGTGATTTCATGTTCAACTATTTTTGGATCGATGCCTAGCATTTCCTCATAAGACTAGGCAAAAACGTCACGGAATTCTTTGAAAAGATCCGTGTAAATTTGAATCTCTTCGGGGGACAAATCCTCCCTGACGAAGACATTCTCCACGATGCTAGGGTTGCGGGAGATGTTGATAGGTATGGTTTCAACGATAGTCGCCATATTTCCCTCAGCATAAATTTCCTGCATAGCTAAGAGGTTAATAGGACACGACTGATCTCCCGTCATGGTGATAGTGAATTATCCTGCCTCAATTCGGTGTAACTCTGGGAGGAAATATGATCTGTGATGAAGATCTTCCCAAAGTTTGTCCGGACTAGTCATTGTTTCGATTACTGCTTCGTCAGAAGGAAAGACTAAGTCTAACGAATCAGTGGTAGCAAGAGAACCCTGAGCCCAAATAGGCTCTAAAAGTGGATCCAACTCTTGTGCGGGAGTCGGATCGGGGTTAGCTAAATCTTGTTGGACTAAAGAGTACGCTACTTCAGTGGCTGACAAGGGAATGGACATGCTAGAGTGCCCTGTCTGATCCATTGTGGATGATGGGGAAGGAAGAATCCACGGATCCCAGGAGTAAGTCCTGCGGAATGACGAAACGTGAAAAATCTCAGCCTTGTGGTGACTAGATATAAACTTTACATCGTCATGGGGAGGTGGGTAATCGAAGGTACCCATCAAGGATGGGAACAAACCAACTCCTATGTTAATGACACTGGGCTGAGGATTATCAATCATGGGAACCGTGGATGCCCCCAAAGCTGGGTCAGGCCTAGAGAAGGACAATTGATCAATGGTCACTATCCAACCCTTATGTGGAAACAACAAGACTTAGAAAACTGTAGCAACCACAGCTTGCATAGCATAAGTCCAACTCTGACCTAACAAGAGATTATAGTCGAGGGGAGCATCGACTACCTCTACTTCAACGCACACGGTCTTCCCTCCTAACTGCATAGGGAAAGAAGGAATGATGCCATGTGGTCGGAAAGAACAACCGTCAAACGCAGTGAGGAGAGTAGGTGATGGAGACAAAGAGGGCTGAACAATGGCCTTCCAGCATGCTAACGACATAACGCAAGTCGAAGCGCCCTCGTCGACCACCGTGTGGAAGATATTCCGTGTAAAATTTTTCGTGGGATGAGCCACTACTATCTGAAACGCGACGTGGTAAGGTAGACGAGGTTTTAAGTCGGTCATATCTAACATGATGTTACCCGGGTTACAAGTCTCAGTAGAGCCTAAAGCAGTCAACAAGGCTTTCCTCTGAGCAGTGCATCTTTGGAGGACCTCCAAAGGAGACATCGCACAAGGGGTTTGTGATAAATCTTCCACCACAGAGTAATTCTGGGCGGCCCTTTCGTTTGGGTTGTGAGAAGCTTTCTTAAATGCACCCTTTGGGATGTGTGTCATTGTTTCACCCAACGTCTTCTCGATCTGTAGAGGAAAAGATGGGATCTCAACTTCTTTACCCTTCTTAGAGGCACTTGGTTTACTATAGTCGTGTGCTCTAGTCATTATTAACGCATCACCCCTAACCATATATACATTCGCGGATGAGGAATTGTTTGTGGGAGGGAAGGTTTCTTGGCTGCCCCCTTCGGCACTTGTAGAGGATTGAGTTAAATTTTTTCCATGTTGAAAGGGATTAGTCAACACAGCTTGTTGTTGCTGTCTGACAAACTTCTGGGCCTTTGCAAGTCGAGGACATAGATGGGTCGGGTGGTCTTCCACACACAAGTTGCATGGATACCTCGCCTTCCGTTTTTCTATGGTGCCCTCGCCAGCATTATCAGTGGGTTTTTTTATCCCCCTTACCCTATTTGCATTGTTTTTTCTTCCCTTCAGGCTGCTGGGTGGCCTTTGGGTTAGTCGTCTGCACGGAGTGTACTTCCGACGTTTGTGTAGGGGGAGCAGCCAAAGCAGTAGTCTGGCTGGCTGCTGAGTGTTGTATAGATAACTGTTGCAATTGCTTTGTCAATTGCTCAGCAGGCTTGGTTTGTGCTAAACCAACAATACCATCGGCATGTGGTCCAACTCTCTGTCTAGTTTTATCCAGTATCGATCATGGTGCATCTGGCAGGATGTTGTACAATAAACTAGATTGAGAATAGATGAGCTCAACCTGTTGAGCCCTCATGATGGCATCTTCTTCGGAGGAAACTCCTGAAGTCGCGACGTCTTTGGATAATTGAGGGACTAAAGACTTAAGGAACCACTCAAGCAAGAATGTTGGTGGGACTGGTACTTTGATTAGACTCTTTCGGCGTCTCCACTCTCGGATATGATCAGAGATATGGTCCGCTGTCGTCTATTCGAAATTGGCAAGAAGCTCTGTGCCAACGTCGTATCTCACAGGTAACTGGAAATGGTTAAGGAAGGCCATCGCCAGTTCGCCAAAAGAAGAATATCTTGAGTGATCAAGCTCGATGTACCATTTCGCGACACTCGCAATAAGAGTGCGTTGAAACAATCGCAACTAGACGGAGTCATCTTTCAATGAGTTAGATGAACACCAAATATGGAAAGTAGTCATATGATCACCTGGATCTTCGTTAGGCTTGGCCTCGAACTTTGGAATGTCCGAAGGCAACTTCGTTGGCATAGGAGGCCAACGTGGATCGTGACAAATAGGATCATTTAACAACCTTGTCAAATCTGGCAAGTGTAACGTCGTCAGGAATGGTAGTTTGGGTTGTTGTTGATAGCCTGGGAAAAAGGGTCTTGGAGTTTGACTGGCACCAGGTTGCCAGGAAAATTTTGGCTGCTGGCCCAAATTCTGGTAGAAACCATGGCCTTGACTAGCGTAAGGGTTTTTCATCTGTGGAGACATCATTGGTTGATTCCCCATAAAGGACATAGTATGTTGGGAATTCATCGTGTGTGACAGACTTTGGGAAGGATTACCCCATGCCGGTCTTGATGGGAGAGGCATAGAAGTTTGTCTAGGGTTCCATTGACTGTGGAAAGAATTACCCCAGAACGACATTCTAGAGGAGGGAACGGATCCTTGACCAGAGTTCCAAAGTCCTGCTATATGTGCCCCCGGCGTAGGAATAGTACCCTGCGCCGGAGTAGACTGTCCAAAAATGGGAGTGCCCCTAGATGGGAAAGCGATGGATGCGAAAGTGTTGTTACCAAATGTCCCATTCCAAACAAACAGTGACGAACCTACCGGCATAGTGTGCGCAGGTGTTCCTTGACTCCCAGCTCCAAATGAACTCGTGTGTGCAGGCTGCCCGGCGGACTGCTGATGCAGACCACCAAGCGAAGGGGGTGAAGGAGAGATATGACCTCCAGCGTAAGGAAAAGCGTTAAAAGGGATAGGAATGCCCCCAAGTTGACCTTGCAGAGGAGTGTTAGAGCTCCCTACCCCCAGACCCAAAGTCTGTAAAGTGGAGTGAGTGAGTGCAGGACTTGTGCCTGAACTAGGCATATCGTATGAGAACGGAGAGCCCGTCGCACTAGGTGTGAAGGGATTTGTGGCCTCCATGATAGATGGGGTCGGTCCACTGTGCGACGTAGTTGCGGCTGAGACCATAATTGCCCGGGACGATGACAGAAGGTTAGGAGATGCTTCTCTTGTGGTAGAAACGGTGGTGGGAATGGAAGAATTCCCAGAGAAAGTAACAACGTTTATTTCCATAGCTGTATGAGGCACTGACAGGCGTTCGTAAAACTGGATTGGTACACTGACCGATGGCCAAGTATCAGTGGTTGGGGTTTCAACCGAACCAAGATTGGCGGTTGATTCCTCTGGGAGTTGTTCGAGCACAATGACTTGTAACCCGGTTGCTTCGAAAGACCCTTGTTGGTCTAGCTTCCGCCTCAATGGTGGCGAGGGTGGCTCGAGTATAATCGACGGTAGGCCCAGAAGCCTTCGTGACTGGCAGAGCTTGGGATCCTCCACTGTGTGAGAAGATCCAAGACACGCTAAGGTATTCTACACGTTCAAACCGTAACACACACTAAAAAAGAAGCCCCTAAGAGATATGACAAGCAATCACTAACTATTTTGAAGAATAGTTACAACAACCAACACTAGAGTAACTTACCGGTGCAAGTGAAAATCGAAAATGGAAGCACCCTCCAGGTATACTCTGCAAAGCGTGGCCCGATTTCTGTCCTAGGTACCGCGATATACCCCCGCAGTCACCTGTGTATGTCCCTAAAAAAGATTGGCAACTAGTTTGCCAGCACGTGAACAGTCACCAGGCGGGTACAGTCGATAGTTGGGTAGACCACAATGAGCAGGGTATCAAGCCCGAAACCTGTCAAGGGTATCGAGAGCAAATGGCCTGGAAGACAACTGAGGACCTCGAACAGATTCGAGACCCACAAAGCTCCGTGGAAAATGCAAATGACGGAATCCCAAAACAAATCCTCTATATGTGTTCTCCACTACGTTTGGTTCGGCTTTGGAGGGGTTATCTCCTCTACCTTTCCTTACGCGACCTTGTGTTTATCCCCTGTTTTAGAGGGGGGTCTTGGATAACTTCCACGAAACTGGAATTCTACACTCCCTATCACAGACTCCAATGTTTGGTTTTGAGTGGCCTTGGAGAGTTACCTCTCCAACCTAATCTGAGGCCCTAGTCCCGAACTAGTGTATGAACCCTACAAACAAAAAGTCTAATAGATTTTAAATTAGCATTGCTTTTATGGGATTTTTTACGTCATGGGGTATGAAGGTGAAACTGATGATGTGTAAAGACTTAAAGCAAAACAAATGAAAAAAACTGGAAACAAAATGCTTTTACTAAATGCAAAAAATCAACAACTTTTCACACAAGAAAGACTTATTTTCTTTTCAATTTTTCTAAGATTTCATGTAGCAAACATAAAGGAATTTCGCTCAACTACGAGCTACTTATACTCTAAATGCACTGCAAAAACTTTTGAACAAAAGACTTCTTCCTAGCTATTGATGCAGAAACACAATCTTCAAACAAAGAAGAAAATGAAAAAGAAATGTATATATATATTTTTTTTATTTGAGTGCTAAATGAGGCAACAAAGGGAAAATGCTGACAAGCACAAACCAAGAAAACAAAATAAAATTATGGCTTAAAGCGCAGATCACAAAGAACCAGAGCAAAGACACCTAATGGCAATCAAGAAAGCACCGACTCTTACGCTTGTCTAAAAACCATAAAACATCTTTTTTTTCTTTTTTATCTTTTCTATCAACTATCAACTAAGAAAAAACAGGATAAGGGTAAGAGGCCCTAATCTACTGACTGTGCAACCCTAGACTCAAACCCTTGAGAGGAACACTTCTCACCATAGGAAGGGATGACTGCCCCACCCTGATTGAAAATCAACTTGTCAAGCCCGCTACTGTCACTGAAACAACACGCGTGCAAACACATGCTAAGCTACAACAGCGCGCGGGTACCCGCGAGCTGCACTTGCACAGGCCGCGTGTATGTATAAACTCTAAGACAAAACTAAACACAGGCAGACCAAACCTGGAAAAGGCCTCTGGTATTGACAACCAGGGTCTCTTGAAGGCTTGGATGCTTCTTCTTAACAGAAAAGAAAAATAATTGCAAAGAATAACAAAATGCAATAAAGCAAACTGAGACAAGACTGTGAATCAACAAGACTCAGAAAAGTCAAACTGGCATTTGATGTTATACTCGACATTATGGGCTTGCCGAACATCAGTTAAGACTGCAACCGGTTTCTCACCTTTCCAACTCGTTTACAGGCTGGAAGCAGTCTTGCCCATTGAATGTCAAATACCATCTCTGAAATTGGCAGTACAATTATTGCCAGACACTTCTCCACTTGAAGAGCGGTTAGTACAACTTGAGCAGCTTGATGAGAAGTGTCGCGATGCGGCTCTGGCCAATGAGGCTCATAAACATAAGGTCAAGTGTCAATATGATAGGTCCGTTCGTCCTCGGATTTTTTCTGAGGGCAACCTTGTCCTAGTCTATGACCAAGACAAGGACCCCCTGGGGGCAGGAAAGTTTAAACCCATGTGGTTTGGACCCTTCATTATTAAAGAGGTGCTAAAAAAGGGCGCTTATCGTTTGGTCGATTTTGAAGGGAATGCTTTGGAAGAGCCTAGAAATGGGCTCTACCTCAAGAAGTATTACTCATAGAATGGTCATTGTGGGTAACTTTTTGTAACATATGTATAGTCTTTGTACTATTACTTTTTTACGTTTCTTTTAAAAAGTGTTATGGATGTGTCATTGATGTTATCTTTCGTCAATATGGAAAATGTCAAGTGAGTCTGAGGTATTTGTTGGGTATGTGGACGGTGCGAGTCGACACACGTGGAGGCTTGCCTCCGCAGCTTGGGTAATCTTTACACCACAGGGTCAGTTGTTATCTTCCGGATATGCAGACAAGAGACATATTGAAGAGGGGTCGACTCAGGCTCAATGACAAACCTCCCTTGGATAATAGCATGACAAGTGATAAGACTCAAGCAGCATATCTGTTAATCATAAGTCTACGAAGCAGGAGGCAACACAAACTCTCCATATGTTTGGAAGAATAACCAAACGGTGGAGGACACAACTCTATATAGCGAGAAAAAGCTTCCTAAGGTCGTACTACATCCCATAGTCTGATGATCAAATAGACAGATGTGCTTTATCCAAGGGCGACTCATTATGCTGCCAATAAAGAAAATACTTTTCCCATCCTCTTTTTGGGGTATATTTGATTTTTTTTTTCTTTTTTGATGATTTGTGAAAAAGAATAAAGGAGTATTACGTTACAATGGAGGAACGAGTTCTGCAAACATACAAGTTTGAGGCACAAGGACAAGACTGATGTTCTAGGGAAATGATACTCAGGAAAAATCCTCCAGTGGCCAAAGGTGTTAAGACGCAGAAGCAAACTGCTACCAGGCTGATGGGTAAGGTATGCAAATGCGGTTGATAGAACACACAATGGGAACGTCCTTCGATGTAAGTTTAACGAGCCCAAAGAAGGGAAGCTTGATGGTTTTTCATATTTAGAGAGTCTGAAAAGGCATAAAAGGAAACTCCAGTGGGGTACCTTTTTCGAAGATAGTCTAGTCGGTTCGAAAAAGGGATAAACTAGCACCGATTAGACGTCAATTCAAAACCATTTTAACGAGTGTGACAAGGACAAGATCACTCGGCCATTTTTTCATTTTTAAGGAGTCTGAAAAAATCTTAACTATGGACTCCGTCAGGATTGTTCTTCTGGACCAATTTTATGAGTGTGAAAGAATAAGGTCACTCGGCGATCTTTTCAATTTTAGGGAGTCTGAAAAGAGATTAACTATGGACTCTGTGGGGGTTTCTTTTTTGTAAATTTAGTCCCTCAGGCCCGAAAAAGGAATAAAATTATACCTAAGGATACTCTTCTAAAGAATGGGAATTCGATAGAGTATACCTTTGTTCGTATAGTTGACCGTCTGGACTGAAAAAGGGGTAAACTACCGCCGGATAGACGTGACTTCAAATTTCAGTTTAATGAGCGTGAAAGGTCGCAAGATCGCTCGACAATATTTTCATGTTTAGAGGGTCTGAAAAGGGCTTAAAAGGAGACTCGTTTAAGGAACGTTCTTCTAGACCAATTTAACGAGTGTGAAGAAACAAGGTCACTCGACAATCTTTTCATCTTTAAGGAGTCTGAAAAGGGCTTAAAGAAGACTCCATAATAGTTACTTTTCTAAGTTAATCTGGATGAGATCGAAAAGCATAAATGCAGTCTCGTCGGATGTTGCTTTTAGATCTCAAAGCGAGCTTGGAAAACAACAAAGTTAGCTCATGATAGACAATGTTTTCGTCGGAGCATACAACTCCCCCGATGAGATGCCAGGCATCGACCCACAAGAGTCGCCAATTTTTTTGTTGGGAAATAATACCCTATGGACTAGCAAGCTAGGGCTAGGCTTGCATGCAGATTTTGACCTTAAAGAAATGACCTTTTAACCTACCACCCAAAACTTAAACCCCTTTTTCACGATACATGCATGGAAAGGAAATGCTAACCTTTTTACTGATGTTTGGTGTAGATCCTTCATTGAGCTCTTGACTACTCGCTTGTGCGGCTCCTTCCAAAGTTAACCTGCAATCAAGACAAAACACTACGCATGCATGCTACTTTTCTACTTGAGGGTTAGAAATTAAGCATAAATTACACAAAACCACATATAACTCACGCATTGGGATAGGAAAAGTATTCTTTTATTATTATCAAAATGAATCAACTTACAATTTGAAGTCGAGACTGGCCACCGCTCCTTGATCCTGATCCTGGGCTCCTCCTCTTGTTTTGTCCTCCAACTGCTTTGTGTTAATTCTCCTTAGGCTTGAGGAAACACTAAAGGGTTGGGACAAATGGATTTGGCAAATGGGCAGAGTTTCTTCGCTATCTTTTTCCTCCTCCAAATGGTACCCCTACCCCTTCTTTTATAGGCTAGAAGGAGCTAGGGTTTTGGATGAACTCTCAGCCATGCATGGTCAGGAGTTTCAGTTAACTGACCCATAGCTTTTTGTCCCGTCGGCAACTTTCCTTTTTTTGTGATTCTGAAGGTACACGCGGGCTGTAGTGGGCCTGCTAGCATTTACTTTTAGATACACGCAGGTTGTAGTGGGCCAGCTAGCGTGTACTTTTAAAAATGGAGTTTTTAGAAGAGTTGTTCAGTAGTTTTTTGGCAAAGAAGGGATATGAGTTAGCCTGATGCCAGGTAAGCATGTGTGGTGCAATTTAGGGTTATAACAAGCTCCCACTTGAACCTTTGAGGACAACAGTCCTCCCAAGCACCTCCCAACCACTCTAAAGTATTAAGGAATGAATACACAGACAACTACACAGATAAATCAATTCTTACCACTCTTCCTCTGTTCTATAAGTCTGATCTTGTACAAACTGTTCTGCAATTCTTCTCTTCCTCTGTCTGTTCAGTAGGTCTACTCTGCATCAACTTTTTCTGTCATTCTGCTATGCTTCACCTTGCTCTGTTATTCTTCTCTGTCTTTGATTTCACTCTGCACATATGTTTAATTTCATACAACACATCCTCTCCTTTTCCCTTTCTTACAGTTTCATTCTTTTTCATCCAGAATAGCCAATCACACACCGTCTGTCTCATTTTCTTTTATACTCACCCCCACGACGGTTCTACTTCGCACATCCTTAGGCACAAGAAAGACAACTTTCCAGGCAACTGAAACGCTAACTAATTCACAATCATGAGTCTGTTTCTTTTAACAGATTCGTAACTGAGGAGTTAACTGTGAGAGATAACAGTCCGATCACATTCAAGTTTATCCGCACCGTTGGATGAACTTTATTAATCTTGCCTTTAAATCGGGTTTTGACATTTTGGCATTCCTTATGTTCAATGTTCTTGTCACTTACAAATCCCAATCCACAAAATTCTGTAAAGCAGTCGAATCAACGATCCAGATTATATTTAGATCTGATGGTTCAGATTAAGTCAGGATTTCACTCATCGTGAAATCGGGATTCCTGATGTTAAAAAACTTTGACATCTCCAACTCTTGATCCCCGAAACTCCATCAAGGACTGGAATCAACGGTCCAGATTATATTTAGATCTGACAGTTCAAATTAAGTCGAGATTTCACTCATCATGAAATCGGGATTCCTGATGTTAAAAAACTTTGACATCTCCAACTCTCGATCCTCGAAACTCCGTCAAGGAATGGAATCAACGGCCCAGATTTGATCTTGATTCAACGATTGCGATTTAAGTCATGATTTTTCATATCGCGAAATTGAGATTCTTGTTGCATTGTTTCTTTGACATTTCCAACCCGCGATCCTTGAAACTCCGACATGGTGTAAGTCTGTTGACGTCACAGGTGTTAAATAACTGCCACATGTCACCCTGATTCGTGAATTACATGTGCTTGGCATGTTGAATCGATCTGACACTTGTCATTACTTGGTTGTGCCACATGTTCCTAGCTGACGTGGTCTGTTGATGTGAGTCGAGTCGACGGTCTAGATCACATCTTGATCTGACAGTTCAGATTCAATCGGGATTTCACACATCGCAATTTCGGGATTCTTGATGTCAATATTCTTTGACATCTCCAACTCTCGATCCCCAAAACTCCAACAGGGAGTTAGATCGATGGTCCAGAATCAATCTTGATCTAATGGCTTAGATGAAGTCGCGATTTTTCCTATTACAATTATGCTCACTTCTCCTTGCACTTTAAAGAATGTGCAGGTTCTTCTTGATCCAATGATGGTCGGGACCTGCAATTGGATGTAGCATCTGAGATCTATCCTCCTTTTCAGTGCGCTCTTCTTGTCTTCATTCAGATTTGACGGCCATCGGGAATTCAGGATGAGATCCAGCGATCACTAGCGCTTCTCCTCCGGAGCATACTTTGTCCTTGTTTTGTCTTCGCTGCATACTCTGATCTTGCCATCAATGACAAGCTTACTTTGCCTGATAATAACCTGCCAACAATCCTCTGCACTATCTCTTCTGAACTTATCAGGCTTTCCGTCTGTTACATTATTCCTATACTCATGCCATATTCATTGCTGTACTTGCCATCAAAGACAAGCATGCGCTACCTATTAAACATTTGCCAACAGGATGTGTCTACATCCCACCTGACACAACAAGTCTAGATGACTAAGCTTGAAGACAACAAAAGATCATTCAGGCACAACCAACATAAAAACAACACATGTACTATGAACATCCATGGCGGGTGAGAGCAAGTCAATCATGTCTTACAAAAAGAATTACAAAACATTGACTTTAATAATTGACATCAACGCCATCGAGAGGCACATTCCCCAAGGCATGATTGTCATACACACTCATTGATCATTGTGTGCCAAGATCCAGTCATAAGAAATAATTCCTCCATTATGCGACAAAAGCGATAGGGACTAAGGCATGACACAACAATTCTAAACCTTTAATAGAGATGCAATCCAACACGCCCAAGGTACCAACTTAAGCAGTCAACATAAAATGAAAATTATTAGCAAGGCACTCAATCAACAACTTTAATGAGACACAGGGTGACTACCTTCCACACATAGTACCCAATCACCATCTTAAAGTAAGGGCACCTATCCATCATCAAGCAAACATTTACCTTCCATTCATTTACAACCCCTTCACAACATTTATTGAAAAAGGAAACTCACAATTATAATCACAATCTATCAGATAAGGGTTCCATTGACAATGTTAGTGAATTCAACAATTCCTATTAATTCCCTATTGTAATGGCAATTAAAATCTATTACAAGCAGTAAACTCAATCACAATTAAACTTAATAAACTGATGAAAACAATCAATCTATTAGAAAGGATAATTGTCATATGATTATTCCACAAAAAATTGTTATATAACAGTTGAAACTGATATTAATAAGCAAATGCAAACTGTTAAGCTATTAGATGGTTTCTCATGCTTAAACTATTATGTAACTACTATAATCATAGTTAAAATGGAACCAAGTAAGTTGATGCCCAACTATTGAAACAATAAGCTGGTATTTACACAATTAACACAATTAATTCACTACATAACAATTAAACATTATTAGATCACTAACAATAACAAGTAATTATTATTAGATCACTAACATAAACAATAAACATCGTTATTAGGAAGATACCATTATGCCATTCATGCAGTCGTTACCTTAACATGTTGTTCATCAATTACAACCATTATAATTAATTAACACAACCCTCCAATTAGAAATTTTACTGGTCTATGCAAACCCCAATGATAATACAATAACTTACATCATCAATTGGTCAATATATACATAAAGTTTATCAACCCAGGAACTAAATATAGTTAGATACCAATGATTACTTATAAAAACGTCGAGATTTTAAGGCACCATTTAATAACCTTCAAAAGAACATCTTCTACTATTGTCAGTAGTTTAGACTGAAGGTAAATATATCTTTGTAGTAAAATGTCAAGGATCTCGGTGTAGTAAAAAAAAACCTCGGTGAAAAAGAATAAAATCTTTGTGTAAATAAGGAAGGGATACTGAAATCACGACACCTTTAAAACAGGAAACTCGAATAACTTAATTTCCCAAGATAATAAATCTTGGAGTAATGAAGCAAGGGAACGAAATTTTGGACGCACCCAACCAATGTTCTCAAAAGTATAATTTTTTTTTTTTATGCTTGCGATCTGTCCAAAAAGGAATTTTTTCACAAACAAAAGAATAATTAAATAATTCGAATGACGGATTAGAAAAATAAAGTGGCCCAAGGATCTCAAAATTTCGCGGAAAGAAAAAACAAACAATAGCGATTGATTCACTAAGGCAACGACAAGGGGTGTCAGGAACTGCAATCTCCACTAGCTGGAACCATCTCGTCACTTAGTGTTATAGACATTTTAAATTACTTAATTAAAATCATTTGCTTTATCGTATAATGAATTTATATGGGTGAAGAAACAACTTGAAGTGTGAATTTACAAAGACGTTGTATGATAGCCCAATTTGGTCCATCGATAATAACAGAAGAAAATGTCCTTTATTGAACTCCTCTAGTTGCCCTCGATTTGAGTTTTCCCACAACATAACCGATTTAAGAGATCTCGACTGCGTGATTTAAGATTATAACTATCTCCCATATATTTTCACAACAAAAATTTACCTTTTAAATGATGATCTTACTCGACCAGTTAAATGATGATGGTTAAGTTTACTGAAATTAAATTTGATCGGTTATTCAAATCATGGGTCTACCATCTAATCATCTTTAAAGAAAAACAAAGTTGTATACAATTAGATCACCATATTTTTATAAGAATTATTTTAACAATTACTCATTACACAATACACAGTCAAGATTGAATCCCTATTATTGATCAGTGCGCTAAGGTCCAATTGATTTGAGGGGAGGTTGCTCAATCAGTAACAAATCCCAAGAATATTTAAAACCACAATTGCTATTATAGTAAAACATTCCTTAATACTCAACATAATCAATATACAACATGTAATGCATCCAATACTGGCAAACCAAGAAGGCACAAAAGAAGAATTTAACTACCTTTCAACAAAATCATGCATGTGCACTATCATCCAGATAAATATTCATATGCATAAATTAAACAAATATTTTTCATTTAACTCATCTACATATGTGTGCTTCGACGTTACAAAAATTCATATACATGAGATTAACTACTATTCAATACAAATTATACACATGCGTATCGTAGCCAAATGCAATGCTCTGTAGTCATTGTCCCGCGCGTGCTCCATTTAGCTCCCTCTTGCTAATCGATGAGACCTCACCAGTACCTCCCAGCCAACACTAGGGGTACTCTTCTTCCCCTTGAGCCCCCCAAGACGAAAATGGTCCACACACACAATACCAAAGAATGCTAGCTCCCATCCCGCCTCGCAAGGTCGAGCTACCACTCGTTACCCAAGCTGGGTATCCAAACTCCCACAAGAGAAACTCAATCAAAATAAAATTTCGGCAGCGTAACGTTACGCAAGCCAGATATGATCCATACTCCTCCTCTGCCATCTTTTTTATATATTTTTCATGTGATTAGTTTCCCAAACCTTCGTTAGATTCATTTTTCATTTATTTAATTAGGAAAAACCTCCCCCATACACATGTCGCTTGATCCCCTAGTTGCATCAGAGAATCAATTTATTAATTAATTAAATTTTCCTATTTCCCTCACCCACCTAAAAGCGTTCCTAAAAAATTTCCTTGGTGTCCCATTATTCCCTTACAATTATTAAATGACTTACGCCTTACTTAAATCCTAGTTGAGTTCATAAATATAAATTTCCAAAGGCTAGATTCCTTACTAAGTTAGACATTCCCCTTTTTCTTTAAGTTCCCCTTTTTCTTTAAGTTTTCCCTTTTCTTTAAGTTTCAATTTTTCTTTAAATTTCCCCCTTTTCTTTAAGTTTCCCTTTTTCTTTAAGTTCATAATTAACAATTTTAGACAAACAACCATTTACCCCCTTTTATTAATTAAATCTTCATTAAATAATTTTTTTTTAATTAGTAAAGATTGAATTTTCTTTACCCCCTTCTTGTTATATGTCTAATTAGTTTTTTTTTTGTTCAGAGGTTCTACTTAGACCTAGGTTTTAAATTCACCAGGCTCGGCGACAGTTCTTAAGGGAAAAATTGTTTTTAAACTTTACTCATCACATCATTCATTTTAAGGTCGACCAGGTCCTAAGGATGCATAGTTTTCTAGGCATTAGGTTTATTAACTTACCATAGTTAAAATCAGGACCCGCCCTTCAGGATGCACTACGTGCTTCAAGGGTGCCACTCGCCTCTTTCCGTTTTATTTGCGCGATGTGCCCTTCAAGATGCACTACGTGCTCCAAGGGTGCCACTCGCCTCTTGAATGAATTTGGTAGATGTCAAACCCCTGGAGCCAATACTCCGTCAGGTGATCTTGTGGGAGACTAAGGGCCTCTAAGGAATAAGGACCCTCCCTTATTACGCACTCCTTAGAATCATCATGAGCGATTGTCATAGTCTTCGCTCACGACATCGTGGGTCTTCCCAAACTAGCTAATCGTTAGCCTACAGGTTGATCCACGATGGGAGTGCCAGTAGGCTGTGGTAGGGATGCTACCACACATCTCCCTGAATGTCTCTGGTTGTAGTGTGTGACTCTTTTACTCTAAATGTGAGTCTAGTCGACAAGTTATCGTCAACCTGCATCCATCAACGAAGCATGTCAGCGATAACAATCAACATCATAATATCTAATCATATGTACATATGTCACATCAACAACATTCAAATCCTAACTGTCCACTCCCTGACTTGATCTGAAGTCTAAGGCGTTTCATCAATGCCTCAACATCCTATAACGTCCAGAGTCTTGCACACTTAGGAGAACCCAGTCAATAGCACCTGTCGATGTAAATATAACAAAAATAACATATCATCAAATCCACAATATCTCATAATCATAATCAAAACAACCAATAGTATAATGACCCGGATCACTTGCACGCAAATATCCTCAAAGAATAAGTCCACTTAGTGCATGCAAGAGAGGGATGTTACAACAAATGATTATCGGATATCGCATATATGTTATGTTAGTCAGTCTTGTTTAACGTGATTTCCCAATATCTGATATAGGGTGAATGGGTATCGTTAATCATGTATCCGATATCGAGTATCAAATATCGACTATCTCACAACTTTTAAGTCATAAAAGCTTTCGATAATATTTATCAGATATGTGATAAGTACAATAACGAAGAGATAACTTAATAGCATATTGAGTTTCAATTGTTTCGTGGGATGGAAAGTATGGGGGTGATGGCCCGATAAGCGATATTTTAAAGATTATTTAATCACAAGAGATATTTTCTAAGTTTTCTTGCACATTTTAAACTATTTCACTCTCAAAAGGAAACATGAACCATTATTTACAAAGTAAAATAAAATTTCAATTAAAATTCAAAAGAGTTTTTCATAAAATAAAGTGAAAAGACCCATTATTATTTATTTCAAAGTTTGAAATAATGGGGGGTTGTTGATACTCAATAGAATGACAATGATTGGTGACCTAGAAATCCTATGTAAGGAGGTTTGATCTAGAATAAGAGTTAAAGATTGACTAAGTCTGGATGAAGTCTAAATGAGTTTGCAGAAGTAGTATCCAACCTAAAGAATTGTCTAGGTACATAAGCATGTGCACGATGATGAAAGTTTTGCATAACCACTAGAGTAGAAGTTATGTATTTTTAGGAATACATGAATACCCTTTAGTTAGTATTATGTGGGATTTTGATGTTTTTTCAAGCATGGATACTGTGCATGATATTAGGCATAGCAATGTTTGCCTTATATATTATGCATGATTGGGGATGAATTACAACACAAGGTCATTACTAAGGAATATCAACCGACACCATGAACCATCATGTCTCCTTTCTTTGTCTCTTCATATACATGATTCATGTAGTATAAATCAGGATTTGAACAAGTAGGTTGTGAAAAATTGTGCCTCTTCACATTCCCCTTAGCTTTATAAATTATGTACATGCCTTTCCTAATTATAATTGGGTTGGAAATAGTTGATGGTAGTAATTATATTTGATTGTTAGATTGTAAAGATTCATGTTATCCATAATCTTGTTGTATATTCATTTATATTAATGGAATGTTGGAGTTGATATTTCTATGCAATTTATCTTGCCAATATCAAATGTCATTCTATGAGTTTTTTATGTTCATAATTGAGACATCCTTGTAATTTAACTTTTTCCCAAATTTTCCTTTGTAAACTTTTTATATGTCTTCCCTTAATTAAAATTGGATTATACATAAATATTAGTATTAAAAATATTTGATTATTTCGGTCTTGAAACTAATTATAAATAATTCACTTATGATTGTGGAAGAAATAGGAACTCATTTTCGAGACTCTTGTCATTCCTATCATTTTATATGGATGTGAAGTTTGGGGCTATAACATCTATAGAAAATCATAGAGAAAGATCGAGCAAATTCAAAAGAATTTTACAATTTCTAATCTTAAAATTCAAAACAATATTATTTATCCTATCCTCCTCATAGAAGTGGGTCTTTCCCCCATTGAAGGTATGACTATGACTAGGTAACTAATGTACAAGCACAAGACAACTAAAATGAAAGAAAAAAGACTTCCTAAGATTGCTTCAAACTCCAATCAAAACCACATGTGGCTTAAGAGACATTGGAATAAAGATGCCAAGTCTTGGCTGAATCATTGGAGAATAGAGGAGGTCACTCAATAGAATATCAATGCCATTAAAAATAATATTACATCTGAATTTAAAGATAAATTATGGTGTGACAAATAATTACGAGATAAGAGAAAATAAAGATATTATAAAGAGGTCATAAATGCTAATCTAGAAGATCGGAAGTATATTTTCTATTATAGTTAGTGTAAAGAAGAAAATCAACATTGCTAAAATAAGAACAAACTCTCACAAGCTCCATAGTGAAATAGGTCATTGGACAATTCCTAAAATATTGTGGGATGAAAGAATTTGTCATCATTGCAATATTAAAAATGTGGAGGATGACAATAACTTTCTCTTAGAATGTCTTGCTCGCCTACATTATATCACATTTTCAAAAAACAATTAACATTGTCAGCCTTCTTAACCTTTCAACTCATGAAAACTATACAAATCTAGGAAAGTTTTTCTAAAATCTTTTCAAACATAAAAATGAAATTTTAAAGCAATCAAAATAGTTCCTTAACCTTTTTTTTTTTTTTTTAAATTCAATAAACAAAAATTAACTTTAGGCAACTTTAACCATCATCATCATCAAATTATAAAGATTACTATTTACAATCTTATTAAATATTCATTTATGTAAATGAAATATAAAAATTGATATTTCAACCAAATTTATCTTTAAAAAAAAATTATCTTTAAAAAAATATGGTATTCCTTAAATTTTTTTTATTCATAATTGATAGATCCTTGTAAGGTGACCCTCTCCACAAAGAGTCCTATACCTATCTAAGATCTTATCTCTTTCTCCCATGTTTAGTATGGGAACTTTTACTTTTCCCTCTCCTTACACAATTTACACTTGTACATTCATTAATCCTATGAGGAATCTTTTCACAATACCTACTCAGTCATAGATGCACACGACAAAACATTAACAATTCGAAAATCACTCATCAAGTCAAAAATATTGAATTATATGTAAATAATGTGACATTAAATTCTACTTAGACACTTTGTAGGTTGTAAGATTATTTAGAGGATTTTTGTGTGGTGATGGGTGAACATAAATATAAACAAAATTTAGTTAAAATTTATTTTTAAATTAATATAGAAATAAAGTTGTTAGAAATAATTTGTGAAAAAATTAAAATGTAATTAAAAAGAAATGTATTTATGAAAATAGATGTAAAACCGAGAAACTTGTGATAACCAAATATAGTATTCCTTAAAAATATTTATAGCATTAATATTTTTTTATGAATGTGAACTAAAGTGAGCATCATTTTCAGAAACATAGATAAATAGATTGAGCCAGTGTAAAAATATTGAATAACAAGTTCTCTTAGATTGAAAAACAATGATGTTTATGAGATATTTATAATTAAAACAAGACTATACTCAATAGAATTGGAGGTATTGAGAAAACTATTTTTTTATAAACAAAAAATTACAGTTATTATGAACAACCAGAAATGAGATGAAATAAGGATGAAAACATGGAACAATTAATGTTAAAAATGGTTCAAAGAATGGAATATAGAAAAAAAAAGATCAACTAAAAATAAACATTGAGCAATAATCTATAGAAAAGAAAAAATGGAGAAAATGTGCCAAAAGAAACAACAATACTAACATAAACAACTTCAACAAAGAATAAGATATCAAAAAAAAACTAGAACCATCACACATAAGTTAAGATGTTAAACATGAAGAACAAGTCAAAGTGTTATAAGATAAAAAACTATACAAAGTGTTATAAGATAAAAGACTATACAAAGTAAGTAGAAATGAATACGTATAAATTCAACAAGAGTACCTCCTACCATACACAACATACTCACAAATCTAAATCTTGCAAATGTTGAATTTGCATATTAAAGTTTGGTAATTAGTGTTAAAGGTGGAATTTGTGCAAATGTTGAATTTGCATATTAAAGTTTGGTAATTAGTGTTAAAGCAATATAAAAAATAGTTTAAAAAATTATGCAAACAAAAATAGAAAAATGAACACTTCATACAAAGTGGAAAGGACCAAATTTGAGTGTCGATTAAATCTATGATCTGACCCTACCATTATATCAATAACTTTAATTATCATAATTTTGTATTTTATTTAACTATCATATTTTATTAAAAAGTAATGTACACTTTATAAACTGTGTTATCATGTGGTAAATAAATTGATTATTTACATTAGACCACTTTTCCATGATGGGGATGATTTCCGGGTTTTCATTTAACCTTTAATTTTTCTTTTAGGTTCTAAGAGTCTCTGCAGATGACCTTATTATGATTGCTAAATCCACTCTTGGGTTGTAAGAACACTTAATTCCCCTTCAGCACTTTTGTAGCACAGTGGGAATGCAAGTCAATACTAGCAAGACAAAAATGGTAATTTTTTCTAGCAAAAGAAAACATAAGCAACATAAGTTCTACTTTGAAGGCAACACTCTTGAAGAAGTGGCAGATTACAAATACCTTGGAATTGACTTCAACAAAAATGTAAGATGGGAAGGTTGCAGAAAGAAAAGAACTCTGGGAGGTTGGAAAGCATTCTATGCTTTTCAAAATAGATGTAGAGAAGCAGAGCTATGGGATTGGAAGACTATGCAAACCCTCTTTGGGATTTTAGTGATCCCGGTGGCTCTATATGGTTGTGAAGTGTGGGCCAACAACACATCTGATTTACAGTGGAAACAAATTGAGAAGATTCAAAAATGCTTGATCACAAACAAGTTTAAAATTAAAAGCTCAGACCCTTATGATATCATGTTGAGTGAAATGGGGGTTGCTCCTATTGAAGCAATTGCTATGGTGCGTCTCATAAGATATCTAAAAAAAATTGAGCAAATGGAAGACAGACAGTGGCCTAAGGTCGTCTTCAATGACATATTGTGCAAAAGAAAGAAGGTGTGGATGAGACAAAATATTAAATGTCTTAGTAAATGGGATATCCACTTGAGAAAGTGCCCTATGAATAGTAAAGAGATAAAGGATTTTGTTATTGATAGGTTCCACAAGAGAACTTGGGATAAAGGGATCGGGAGAAAGAAAGAGTATTATATTGAAGAGTATAACTCCACATACAATCATCATCAAAAAGTGTACATCATGTCCAATATATCTTGGAGAGCCAAAATGCTTATTGCCCAATTAAGAACCAATTCCCATCAACTCTGTTGTGAAACTGGGTGTTGGAAAATACCAAAAGAAGCTTGGGAAGAAAGGGTGTGTGTGTTCTGCACCTCCATAAAAGTGGAAACAGAAAAACATTTCATTTTAGAGTGTGAAGCTTTCAAAGACAGTAGGGACAACTATATAAATATCTTGACAGCTAGCTCATGGAATAATTTATTCAGTGAGGGGACAATGGAGAAATTGGGCGAGCTCATCATCAAGTTGAACATGAAAAGGGTTGAACTGTAGAAATCAATGTGTGAGGCGGTCTGTCCCATAGGCTATTGTTAGCCTCGTGGACATTAAAATCATTTCTTCTTCTTCTTCTGCTTGGGACAGTTTATTATGCCATGTGTCATCGTATCGCATGTTTCTGTAAGTCAATGGAGTGTTTTCTTTCCTTTAGTCAACTTTGTGTAATCTACTTCGATTATTGCAACAACGGTACCAGAGTAGGCCGTACGGGTTACCGGTTGAAAGGGAATAACAAGAAAAACAAACTTGATGCAGTGAACTATGTGAGAGATGGCCAACAATGATCAAATTTGAAGGGTAGGTCCTAATTTCAGTGAGAAGGGTATATAATTATGCATCTCTTTCATGTTGAAAAGTTTCCAAAAAAAATTACATTTCAATTGAAAACAATAAATTAAATATACACTTCATAAAAAAATGTGTTAAAGAAAATATTACATTTCTAATCAAATTTATTTCTAGTAGAGAAATATTACAAAGTTTAAAGATGCTAGTTAAATTAAGTGGCATTACATATGATCCTAAAAAAGTGAACAAAAATAAGGCAACAAATGCAGTTGTTAAAATGCATAATTTTGGAGGAAAAATCGTTCTCTAAATTTAATAGCACTGCTAGAAACTCAAAATTAATCCATTTTAAATGCACAAATTTCAAGGACGAAAAATATCCATGCAAAATATATATCTAAATTTATTATTAAAAAAATAAATATACTCATCTAGATTGAATAGAACATGAGAAAAATGTAGCCATCACTTTTCTTTGATTAAAAAATAAAAAGATTCATGGCAACAAAACTCTATGAATTCCAAAGTAAGGAAAATGCCTATAGAAATATTAAATCTACAAGTTAAAAGAGAAGATTTAAAATTTAAAGAAACAAATCTCAACATTTAAACTAAAAACTAACATATCACGGAGATTCCTAATAACATATTGCTAATATAAAGCACATCACACTTATCCAAAAACATTGGACTCTTGTTAGGGTTCTCAACAAACAAACAATAGTTTCAGATCAATTTAAGAATTCTAAAAACCATCAGAAGATATGAAAAGATTACAAAAGGAAGAAACCATGATAGGGGAAGATGTATACAAAAATCATATATTTCATATTCAGAGTGCCATTACAAAAAAACAAAACTAGATACTAAAATTAAAACTAGATACTTCATTTCTATACAGTCATCAAGAAGCCACAGAGATCCACATAAAAAAAAAAGACAATGAAATTAGTGCTATAAAGGATGTGTCTCCTTGATATTGGGATTGAATGAGGCAAGGGTAAAAGAGTTATGGGGCATTCTCAAAATATTTGCAAAGCATTATCACACCAATGTACTTTCTCTTGGCTATGGGGAAAGAGAGCTATGAGGCATTTTATTTTGGATATTTACTTTCCGATTATGTACTCATGTCAATTGAGCAGCTCAAGATCCAAACAAAGAAAATCAACTAAACAAAGAAAGAATGTTTACAAGATGAAAAATTACAATGATTTGATTGAAGGTTTTATTGTCAAAAAGGATGAATAAAAAATGAATGAAGGTTCATGGTGTGCCGGGTTCAATTTTGACCCTTACTCCTCACTGCACTTTTCAACCACAACAACACTCTATCGACACTTATAAGCCAAAGAAACTATGGAAGTCCATTCATTACAGGAAAAAAATATCTCATCATCGCACACAAGACACCCACCATTAGTGTTGGAAGATTGGTTGTTGACATTGATGTCAACCCTAGTCATGGGTTTTGGACCCCAAGATTGATGAAGGTATTTGGACATGAAGGACAATGCACATGCAAATACAATACCCATGGATGGATATTATACATCATGTTGTTTCCAGTGGTATGTGGCACGTCACGTGGATCCTCATGGTTGCGGAGAAATGATTTTTTGAAGATGACAAAGTGAATTGAAGAAGGAAGTGCATGTAGGCCATGAATATAATTAAAGAACATAATTACAAAATAAGAAAGTGTTAGGTCGGACCTAATATTTAAAGGAAGTGACATAAATGGTATAAATAAATATCATTATACATTCATTTGACACACAAGTCAAATTTTAGAGGAAAATCATAAGTAAAGAAGGCCGAATTTCAAGGGAGGATGAAGTCTTTTGGTGATGTGTTCTAAGGTATGTTATTTTCAGGTCATCTTACCATTTTCGCTATAACTTTTTTTCTAGAACGATTCATATGGTTAAATTGATATAATATTGAGAAGACATATCAAGGTACCTGTGGTAAAATTTAAATCTCTTGATTCGCTATAATTATGGAGATACACTCTATGGAAGATAGGGTTTTTGACCAGTCCTAAAGCTAGTCAATAAACAAGTGTTCCGGGTAAAACAGTCATAAATTATTCATAGAGAATCCAAATGAAGTGGGATGAATTGAATTGGAAAGAGTACGGAATTTAGTTTCTTGTGTATGAGTTTTAGAATCTGATGTTAAATATTGAGCACGACACATTCTGTACACGTTTGGTCTCCTGAATTAACCAAAATTGAACAAAGTCTACCATTCTCTCTATAACTTCTTTTTGGGGACGATTCAAGGAGTGAAACTTGGAGAAGTTTCAGAGAATACATTGAGTAATATTATCTATAGGATCGGAGTATTCCAAGAATTTAAGAATTGCATAAATTAAAGAAGTCTCAGGAAGCATTATCAGGTTCTATGTGATGATTTAATGTAAAGTTTTATTATCTCTCATATATTATTGGGTGGAAGGAAGGGGCAAGGATGAAGAGTTAAACCCTCTCTTGATATTGGAGGATTGTATCTTCCTCTTGGAGTTTATCCCTCCCTTTACATTTGGAAGTTGTAGCTACCTTTGTAAGTCGTTACTTCCCTTGAACAATAACTATTGATTATTTCTCATATATTGTGCATTTGTATTGTGGTGTATTGGTGTAACTCGTATACTGTTGTTCATTTCTCATTGGATATAGTTTAATGGTTTAAGTACAAGTTGAAAAATGTTTTAAATTGTACTTGATATTGATTCACCCCCCTCTCAGTATCAACAATTGGTATCAAAGCAGGTTGCCTTCAGAATAGTTTAACCACTAGAAGGAAAATCCTGAGCAGAGATGGATGACAATGAGCACATTTCAAATGGGATTCAAAAATTTGATGGAAGAAATTATGCATACTAGAGTGATAGAGTGAAAACTTACCTAATGGCTTTGGGAGTAGACATTTGGTACTCAGTTGTAAATGGCTATGTAATCCCAAATAATGCTCTAACCAATCTAAATGATAAGAAGCTTATGAGTTGTAATTCAAAAGCCAAACATGTTATTCTAGCAGCATTGGCACCAACCATTGCTAGAAAAGTGATTGGTTGAAGCACTGCTAAAGAGGTATGGGACAAACTCAAGAGTATCTATGAAGGTGATCCAAAAGTTAAGCAGGTCAATCTTCAACGACATAAAGTAGAATTTGAAAATTTGAAGATGAATGAAAAAGAAGATATTGCAACCTATCTTCTTAGATTTGATGAAGTTTTTAATGCTATCCAAGGAATAGGTGAAGAGCTCGATGAATCGTTGGTTGTACAAACGGTGTTGAGATCACTTCTCTTGAAGTATGATGCTAAGGTATCCTCCATTGAAGAAACTAGGGACTTGACCAAAATGACAATGGAAGAATTACATGGGTCTCTTATAGCATATGAAATGAGAACAGGTACAGAAAGTGACCAGCCAAACAATGAAGCAGCCTTTAAATCCATAGAGAAGACAAAAGACAAGGATAACAACCTTCATGAAGAAATAGAAAATTTTGTAAGAAGGTTTCAGAAGGGAAGTGGAAGATACAAAGGTAAGTCTCCTCTCAAATGCTTTAACTATGGTAGAATAGGACATATTGTTGAAAACTGCTACTATAAAAAGAGAAGTCTCAACAATAAAAAGAGCTTCTACTCCAAGGATGATGACATCTCCTCAAATGAGAGTGATGAAGAAGATAATGATGGAAGAGAAGTCCTCTTCATAACCCAAGAAACCTAGGATGGTTATCACAAGAATTCTAAAGAAGAAGAAATCAATTATGAATAAGATTCAGATGAAGAAACCAACCTTGATTCCTTTTGGGGATACAAAGACAATGCAAAGAGTGAACAAGAAGATGAGAATATTGAAAAGTTGAAGCATGTTGAAACTGAAAATAGAAATCTTAGAAACACAAACATAATACTAAAACGTGAATTGAGTAGTTGTGAAAAAGAAAATTACAAGCTTGAAAAGACCATTAATAACTTGAAGGAACAATTAGAAAATTATGAGAAATTGAAAAAAGAATTGGATCACACAAAAGGGGAGCTACTATTGACAATAGAAAAGTTGAAGAAGTTCGAAAAAAACACTGAAAAATTAGATGAGATCCTTAGCAATCAAACATATCCAAATGACAAGAATAATTCGCAGCTTGGACTTTGGAAAGAGGGAGGTAAGCTATATTTCAAAGATGCAAAGAGAGAAGTCCTAAAGCACTCAGTAGTTGGACCCCAAGTCATAGCCTGACGTCACATTGAAGGAGTCTAGAGGAGAGGAGCCAGTGTCCATTAGATTATCAATCTGCCAATTCTAGAATCAGGAGAATTGGTAGCGGGTCACATAAAAACACCCGAAGCCCGCAGTTACGAAGCACCTTTGGGTAGGCATCTAGTCACAGTCGACAGTCACTTGAGGGTAAGCTTGCACCCGAAAATCAATTCGCACAAGCATAGGAATTGGACCTATGTTTATGATAGTTGTAATTGGGGTCTTTTAGAAGCCCGAAGGACCATTCTGGTTCAGTCCTATGGATGATCCCTCGACCGAGAGATCAAGCAGTACCCGCTGAGTTGGGGTGTTGCATCAATACCCCTAGGGCATTCGTCAATCCAAACGGAAAAATAGTAAAATCGTAATGTACAAACATTGTATTAAAGGTGGTCTTAGGGATATCATCCTCCTTAATCTACAACTGGTGATACCCTGATCTCAAGTTGATATTCAAAAACACCTTTGTGCCTTTCATATGATCAAACAAATCATCAATCCTTGGCAATGGATAATGATTCTTGATCGTTTACTTTTTCAATTGAAGGTAGTCAATACAGAGTCTCCACGACCCATCCTTATTCCATATGAAAATAAGAGGCACATCCCATGGTGAGACACTTAGACATATAAGTCCTAGGTCCAACAACTCCTTCAGTTGCATTTTCAACTCCTGTAACTCAGGGGTCGACATCCGATAAGGCATTCTTGCTATCAATTCAGTTCCCAGTTTAGGTCGATGGTAAATTCTAATTCCCTCTTAGGAGGAAATCCTGGCAACTCCTCTGGGAAGACATCTTCAAACTATCACTCTACTAGAAGGTTTTCTAGGCCTTCTGCCACGCCCTTTTCATTTAACGCAAGGATCACATATAACTTGCATCCTTTGCGCATGCTCTTCTGTAGTTGTAGGGAAGATACGAACCTTAGGGAGACTCCCTGGTTACGACCTACAATCACACATCTATGTCCCTCATCATTGACCAAGCTCAACTTTTTCATTTTACAGTTGAGTATTGCCTCATGCAATTCCAACCAGTCCATACCGATCACCATGTCATAGGACCCTAATATTGTGACATACATGTTGGCCCTTGTGAAAAACTCTCCTAGGTTAAGGATACATCCTGTCACCTTCCATCCAACCTTTTTTTTGGCTCTCGAAGCCTTTTCTACAAAGCTAAACTCGTCATGTTCGACTCCCTTTACCTTAATTATTTTTAGCATTGCACCATAAATAAAACTCTCTGTAGCACCTGGATCTATAAAAATACTAAGGGTCTGGCCAACAATGATACTTGTCATCTCGAGCACAGTCGAATTTTTCTCTTCCTAGCGATTATTCACCGTGTCATGAATCCGATGGGCGTTGCCCAAATATCCCATGGTAGTGGGTCCGACTGATCCATATGCTCTGGTCCTGTCAAGTGGGCAGCCGCGTTGCTAATGTGGCTGTCCACATGTCTAGCACTCGTTCCTCGATCCAGTACTCATGGTACCTAAAGTAGAAGCAGACAACCCACCACGTCTTGGAAACTAGTTTTGTTCTACTGAACAGGCCTAACTGTTGTTGTTGTGGTCAACGTTGTTGTTGGTGTTGTGGTCCTCTGTAAGGAGTCTGTTGTTGAGGTGATGGTTTCCAAGGTGTAGTGAATGTGGATCCTCTCTGGATGCCATGATATCCTGGTGAATGTCTAGCTGGTGTCTAATGCTATTGTGCACTAGATGATGCATGTTACGAGGAAAATATCTCTATGGCTAGGGTAAACCACAATAGACAGGTATGACTGCAGATATCGACTCTTTTCTAGAATATGCTATATAAACCAATATGAAAGAGATATAATAAAGAGTCCTACCTTGTCCAAACATTTGATGATGTCCATTGTTGAGCAGTTCGACCCAAATCTTTATACCTACAACAAGTTCTCAACAAACAAGCAGAGCAAGCATATAGTGATAATATAAAAGGTTAGCACATTAGATAACATAATCCGTTAATAGACAAAACAAACATGCCCATGGATAATAACTCATATATTTGCAATATATCAATTGGATGGGAAAGGAGTATTTCTATTAATAAATGATCAGCAGAAGTGAAAACATTACAGACTTTCGTGTCGGCATGGTTCAGAACCGAGAAACCAAGTTCCTTCCAAATGGACCTCCACCACTTCAATCCTCCACCAAAGGCAAACTCATATAAGGGAGACAAAGAGGTTATCCATCAATAAGGGAAGAGCTTGGGGGTTGAACACTGTGTTCAGACTTAAAGGACAAAGGGATGCAGACTCAATATGAAGTAATAATTTCTCAAGAGTAACTTTTCTCTCAAAGTTGAATTCTCTCTCTTTTTTCATAGCTCAGAATGGGCTTATTTATAGCCTTCAAAATGCAACTGAAGGGCCGAGTCAGAATATTTCCAGTATATAGAAGGCCAAGGATTAGAGATCTCATGTCGTGACATGGAAACCTGACATTTAATTTTGATTTTCTGGCACAAATCTCGATGTACATGGGCTGTAGTGGAAAGATGCGTATACGCTTGTTGTATAGGGTGAACGATGTGTACAAGTGTAAAAAAATTATATTTTTGTCTCTTGATTTATCAATCAGAGAAAGTGAGTCTACATAGGGAAATGGAGTAAGGCCCTCTCTGCAAGATTGTATAGGGTGAGGAAAATATTTCTCTAACAAATGTCCCCTAATGTGTGAGGTCAAAGGAGTATATGTGATGGCCGAAATACATTATAAATAACCCAGAAGTGGAGTGGTAGATAACCAGCTTGAAGAACTCAATTGCTCATTAGATTCTGCATTGACTTTGCATACATGGTTGCCAAAATACACTACAGATCCATGTGAAAATATACCAAACAAGTGTCTGTGCCCATGAATAGGAAAATACAAATGCAGTTACATGCCAAAAGTTAGCATAGTCACGAACAAGGCCTAGTAGAACTAGTCTCAAAAAAATCAAGATGAGGATATCTATATACCATGGAGTACAATCTGATCTCCCATTATCACTGAAGTCATATAGGTACTGTTCCATTGAAAAGGAAGCAACAACTCAAGAAAGCTACTGCCACATAGTGATGTCTTCAAGTCTTCTACACAATTTGCCAAAGGTGAAAGTATACATCATGTGAGTAAAGGAGTTGAGGTCGAACACAATGAGACATCGTTTGATTACCGGTCATTGAGTTATACCGTTAACAAATGTAGGAAAACCTATCGATAATGAAAGTAGGTATCAAGGCACTAAGTACATTATTATAAGTGTGAATAAAGGGTTCGGTGTCGAAGACCTGAAGAATCCATTGATCAGAATACATTGATGTAATCCCAACTGTCGATGATGAGAGAGCCTTCCACTAATGACTGCAAGCCTCAAGGTACTCATAAGACTCTAGGCCCCATTTCCATAATAAATGGGCTGATGTAGATGGAAAGAGACCAGCTAAAAGGAGAGCATTAAGGCATCTCTCATCAGTCAGAACGAGGTACAAAGTAGGAGCTTCATGATTTGGTGGAAATTGGATGAAGAACAAGTTCATGAACCAACGAACCTGTGTGTCTTTCGCGTGTGCCAAGTGGAAGCGGGACACAAAAAAGATCCTCTGAATAGAAACCGATGATGAAAACTGTTGACAAAGGCAAGGAAACCACCAATAAGGCTAATGGCATCCAAGACACTGAATGAATCCCAATGTGGGAATATATTTCTTTCCATCGAACATAAGGGAAACCACCCAATCAAAGACCAATGATGAAATGTAGACTGTTGGGTTCAGGGTTACCTACCAATGATGAAAGTAGGGCCAGGGTGCATGATAGGACTATAGTATCATGTGATTCTGAGACAAACTGAGGGTATGGACAACATGCAAAGTCAAGAGTTCTGAGGAGTGGTCGACATATGAAGGACTCCGACAACATAAACTTGATGATGAAACCATGAGATGTAGGAGGCATCGATGAAATTCTATATAGGGACTAGAAGAGTAACCAGGAGGTAGAGAAGACTCTGTAATGAGCTCAGCTTCCTAAGGCCATGCTAATCCCAAAATTATGATGATGAATGGACTCAAATAATTTTGTGTTATGTTCAAAGGAGACATGACTGCTGTCAATATAAGATAATACTCCCTTCCCGCCCGTATTTTTTTTTTTGCATAGACAAATGAATTCTATGATACAGAGGAGGAAATGAGTGTCACAAGTAACCAAAACTAGTTCCAACAATGGAACATACCTATGCTCAATGCAGGGAAGTACATGCAGGAGATGGACACTTGGGGGAATGCTCCCTCTTAGGTATAGGTTGTCAAATTGCGAAGGATATAAACAAGGCTCTACTTGGTTGAGATGCAATACTGCAAGCAAGGGCATGAGATGCAATCACAACTTGAAGCCAGAAAATGTCCTTTTTTATGTCTTTTAGTCAACTTGGTGCAAAAAAGGGGTAAACTTGTGCCAAATAGATGTCTCTTCAAAACCAATTTACAAGTGTGAAAAAGACAAGTTCACTCGACGATCTTTTCACTTTTTGATAACGAGTCGGAAAATATATTAACTAAGACTCATGACCTTTCAAATCCAATTTAATGAGTGTGAAAGGGACAAATCAATCCACAATCTTTTCCATTTTTAAATAGGTCGGAAAAGAGCTTAAATTAAATTGTTTATGTTGTTCTAATCAACATGTAATGGGGGAGGCCAAGGTTCCCATACCAGCCTTCTGTGGAATGTCAATATATTATGAATAACCAACAAAATCTTGGGAAAACCCAAAGCTCTCCAAGTGGAGGAGGATAAATCACTAACAAAGTATACAGTCTCTTTCATGGTTCGAATAATGTCTCTTACTGGAAAATACATAGGTTGGGGTGTGGGATACGCCACAAGGCCATCCCGATCGAAGGGAACCTCTTTGGTACTTGGAGAGAGAGCACTCAGGGAGAGAATAAATCTCTCTCGTTCAGAAGGGGTAGGATCAGGAACGATGATGACATGACTGAAGGATGCATCACCCTAAAAAATAGGGGTGTGATCAAGAGAGGATTGCAATGGTGTTACTGTTGTATCAATCGGAGGAACAAGGTGTGGGGAAACCATAGACGCCTCAGAATCTGAAGGGCCCTTAGGTAAGCCCCACACTTCTGGTATCCTAGCTATGGATGGACATAAACGAGTAAGATGACTTCCTTCACAAGTCCTGCAAAGGAATCTAGGCTTACGTCTGAGATGTCTGGGCTTCTCAATGCCCCCAGTGTCATTCAAGACTGTTGGTGGAATATTATCAATGTGATAGGCAAAGGTGGGAGATTCATCTCCTACATGGTACTCAAAGGTCGGAGATGTGGCATTGATATGACTTGTGGCAACTAAAGTGGTGCCCCCAGCGTGACTAGCAGCGACCGGGTATGGGTTGTCAACATAACCTGTAGAAGTTGTCAACCCATCTCCAACATGGCTGGAAGAGGTTGGTGATGGAGCTCCAGTGTGACTGGAAGTGACTAGAGTAGCAGTGATTTGTGGCATTTGATACCAAGGTCTATGGAAAGATTGACTTTTAAACATTATAGGCCAGGACGTGTCTTGGTTTACCCCTGTCCCTGTCTAGAAAGTTAGTGTTCTTCATTTAATTGATTCAAAGAAGTTTGAACGAGCATCATCACCGAATTATGTGAAGAAACAAAAGTAGGATAAGGACTATTCAAGTGAGGATATATGTTTCCCCCTTTTGATGGGGTCCTGTGAAGTAGATAGCCCAAATCATAAAACGGATTCTCCTCATATGAAACACCCGGGGATACATGAGGAATTGTCATGGAAAAAGTGTTCAAAGGAAATGACATGGTAGACGGAGGATACATGGATGGAGTGTAGTAGGTAGAATAAGAACCCATCTGAGCATTGTCTCCTGAAAGAGTATAACTAGGATTGGATCCGTAAGAGGGGAGGTTCAAACCTCCCATCGTAAAGGAAGGTTGAGGGAAATGACTTAGATCAAACTAAGACATAGGCATTTGGGCCATGGTGCCCCTAGATCCAATGCTAGGATTCATATAAGTGGACCAGGGAGAGGATTGCAAGGGTGAAGACATATTAATGGGAGAATCACTAGAGACCCAAGGCGTGGACTGAGTACCAAAGTTTTTCATACCATTATAAGAAACAGGAGGATTCATCCCCATGAACTAAGTAGGCATAATGGGGTAAGAAACAGTAAACAAGGTAGCCAAAGGGACTACACTATCCATAATGAGGACTCAGTATAGACTCTTATGACCAACTAGTAAGAAAAGAGCACACCAAAAGTCAAACGACCAATATGCATGAAAACGGGGTAAAGTGGTTGAGTAGCCTCCCTCCCTAAAGAAGGTATGTCTCGCCCAAGAGGGGCCTGAGACTCCCTGCTAAATATCATAGGTAACAAAAGTAGTTATAAGGGCCCTCGTGGGCTTAAAAACCAGTCGGTTAGATCCCCTCGGAGAGGTAATCCTCCATAAAGGTTGTGTGTTGTACGACCCTTATCTGACACAGGGTACCTGCAGAATAACCCCTGCAAGTAACCTATGAGACACCTAAGTCAAGAAACTAATAAACCGCTGTATAATCGATGCATAGGAGAGCAGTTGTAAGTTAGGTCCACCGTATGGGCAGGGTAGAAAATCCTGAAACCTTGAAATCACCGCCTCTCATGGAGGTAAAGGCACTAACAAGATCCCTAGATATGAATAGATCCCCAGAAATATCTCTGACGCTACGAAGGTATCGGGGGGATATCCCTTTAACCAACTTTGTGTGACCTCATGATTAACTTCGATGTGAGCAGAGCCTCCTAATATTACCAATTATACAATGGATTTCTCCACTCCCTGACTCAGACACATACGTTGATTTAATTTCCTTGGAGAAGTTTACTCACAAAACCCTATTCCAAGGCACTAAATCCTAGGCTAGTTTGTGCACCCTAGAAAATAAAATCGTTACTAATAAATTTTAAATTATAGCATTGATTTTGTGGTCGTGTTTACTCAAAAAAGTATGGTAATGAAACTCATGGTGTTATGACTCTGCAAGAAAAGTAAATATGCAAGTAATGCAAAGTCCTAACTTTAACTTTTGATGAATGATATGCTCCTAAAATATGATTCAATTTTTAAATTCAAATCTGCAATTCCGAAGTAAAGATGCAATCTTTCACTATATGCACTAAGCTAATGATAGAGATTCAAAGATAAAAATGCCAAGCAATGCAAAATGCCTATTTTGTTTTGTATTTTCAATATATCGAAACTGAAAATGCATGGACTAAAAGGTAACTTGATATATAGCCCTATTGTGTATAAAAAAGAGATAACTCAAGAAGGATATCAAGCAACAAAACACCCAGGCCAATGTACAAGGACCATAAAAATGAAAAGATGAAGAGAAAGACTTCACCCAGAAATCCAACCAAAAGAGGGTTTTTGGTCATCCCACAGGCACTCAATAGGCACTACAGAGACCTAAGAAGGCTCAACAAGCATCAAATCCCACCCAACAAACACCAAACAAATAAAAAAGGCAAGGAAAATAGGTGTACGTGACTGTTTGGGAAAACAGAGCATATATACGCAACTTTCAGTGAGAGAGCCTGCGTGTATACATGACTGTCAAGGAAAAAGGTGTGTATATGCTTTGAAACAAGGCCAGGCAAGGGAGAAAGGATGAAAAATTAGACCCAAAGTGAATAGGAGTTGTCAAGCAATGTTACGACAAGAACCACAATAGAAACAAGAGCAATCTAAGGAGAAAAGTACTTCAAACCCTAAGAAATAAGATTCATCCTCAGTATGGTCGTCAATTCTGTTACGAGGAAAATCACTCTATGGCTAGGGTAAACCACAACAGATAGGTATGACTGCAAAAATCGACTATTTTCTAGCATATGCTATATAAACCAATGTGCAAGAGATATAAGAAAGAGGCCTACCTCGTCCAAACATTTGATGATGTCCACCATTGAGCACTTCGACCCAAAGATTTATACCTGCAATAAGTTCTCAGCAAACAAGAAGAGCAAGCATATAGTGATAATATAAAATGTTATCACATTGGATAACATAATCCATTAATATACAAAACAAACATACCCATGGATAATAACTCATATATTTGCAAGATATCAATTGGACAGGAAATGAGTATTTCTATTAATAAATGATCAGCAGAAGTGAAAACATTACAGACTTCTGTGTCAACATGGTTTGGAACCGAGAAACCAAGTTTCTTCCAGCTAGGCCTCCCTTACTTCAATCCTCCACTAAAGGCAATCTCATATAAGGGAGACAAAGAGGTTCTCCGTCAATAAGGGAAGAGCTTGGGGGATGAACATTGTGTTCAGACTTAAAGGACAAAGGGATGCAGACTCAATATGAAGTAATAATTTCTCCAGAGTAACTTTGCTCTCAAAGTTGAATTATCTCTCTTTTTCCATAGCTCAGAATTGGCTTCTTTATAGCCTTCAAAATGGAATTGAAGGGTCGAGTCAGAACGTTTCCAGTATATGGAATGCCAAGGATCAGAGATCTCATGTCATGAAAAGGAAACCCGACATTTAATTTTGATTTTCTGACACAAATCCCGATGTACATGGGCTGTAGTGAAGAAACCTATGTAAACGCTTGTTGTATAGGGTGAAAGATGTGTACAAGTGGAAAAACTTTATATTTTTGTCTTTGGATTTATCAATCAGGGAAAGTGAGTCTGCATAGGGAAATGGAGTAAGGGCCTCTCTGAAATATTGCATAGGGTGAGGAAAATCTTGGTCTAACAATGTCTGTCTTGCAATTCTCGCTAGAGTCTTGCTCTGACCCCTACTGATAAGCTCCTCCTCTGCTATGAGGGCCTTATGGACAAAATCATGCAAGGTTTGAGGCATCATAATCCTCACATTTGCATGAATGTTGACGTTAAGTCCAAACACGAACTTGTTGACCTTAGGTTTCTCGGTATTCAGGTGTGGAGCATACCGAAGCAACTCCATGAAACAGGCCTCGTACTCAAGCACCATACATCCACCCTGTTGCAAGGCATTGAACTCGTTGAGGTGACGCTCAATGAATTCCTCAGATAGATATCGCTCCCGGAATCGTTCTTTGAACAATTCACATGACACATCTTCGACTTCCATGTTCAATTGCAGCAGGAGCGTATTCCACCATAGAAGAGAATTCCCCTTCAGTTGAAAGACTTCCATGTGGACCTTCATGTTGGATGTATAGTCACAAAGTGCAAAGTACATCACCATATTCTCCAACCATGCCTCAGCGGTTGTGTCATCCGGGGCACCAAAGAACTCAGGAAATTTGACCTTCTCGAGTTCGCGGTGAATGCTACTAGTACCGACCAGAGCATGCGGTGGACCCTTAAGAGGTGTCGGTGTTGGAAATATGGAAATAGCAGGGATGCAGAATGTCAAGGTTGTCATTGATGGCAATCGTCTATGGCAGAAGAAGCTAGATGATGACAGAGCAATATCCAAGTAGAGTGATGAAGGGTAGTCGACCCGATAGGAAGATGGTCGAGGTCGAGCAAAAGAAATAAGTCACAGTCTAAGGATTCGAGGAGAATAAGCTCAGGAGGAATAGCATTCTTATATGCGCAAGGAGCACAGGAAAGAGACCGAAGAGCCGTCGGATCACACTCGAAAATCCCGACAGTTGTTGGATCGGGAGAAGCTGCATAGATGTTAAGCGCAGGAGTTGGCATGCAGAAGAAGTGATCTATGCCATCAGATTGGAAGCGGATACCTGACAGCCGTCAGATCTACAAAAGATACGAGGGAGATAAGTCATCGGAGATTCGGCGATTGGGACTTTGAAATGTCCAGTTCACTCGACAACGAAAAACTCGAAATGGCGATATGCGATTTCGCGATTAGATCATAGCCGTTAAATCAATCAGAGATCGGGACCATCCACGTGTAGACAGGAGGCTTCATCGGAGAATTGGGAATCGGTGTTTCACGAGGCTCATGAACAATGACAACGAAAACCCCGATTTCACGATGAAATCGCAGCCATTGAGCCAAGATTGCATCTGGACCGTTGATCCAACTCACGACAGCAGACCACATCAGCAAGGGACACATGGCACAACCAGGGAATGATAGGTGTCAGGAAGATTCAACACTTCATGCACATATAAGTCACGAATCAGAGTGACACGTGGCAGGATCTAACACGTGTCAAACCACATGTGACGTCAGCAGAGGCATCGATGATCGGGACCGTCCATCTAAGGGACAGGTGTCAAAGATCAAGGCATTGTCGGCATATTCGACATCGGGAAATCGGAGTTCCTGAGGTTGAAGGAAATGAGAGATCGAAAGTCTCGAAATCCCGAAGGGATCGGGACCGTCCATCTGAGGGACAGGTGTC
>ML777634.1:614375-641252 GCA_009831015.1 Picea engelmannii
TATATATATATTCACGGTATGTTTTCTTATTAGTTTTGTTTAAAATCTGATCATAAATTTAGAAAAAAAAAGTTGGAATTACAAATTTTAGTGATTTAAATTATTCCATTCATTATAAATGAAGATTTTTAAGAATAAATACTTAAACTAAAAAACATTTTTATGAATCTCAAAATCTTATAATATATTACTCATACATAAATTTAGTATTTCTTAAGTGTCATTGGTTTCTTTTACAACTTTTTTATCTTAATTTCCCACTAATATAAATTGATACACCTATTTCTATTGATCCCAATGTTGAGCATACATTGGTACACCTATTTCTACTAATCCCAATGTTAAACATACATCTGTACACCTATTATTACTAATTTCCATGTTGAATCTAGTATTCAAAACAATTAACATTACATTAATTGTAAAGCCTACTCAAGAGGATTTCCCAATTAATTAATTAATATTGAACATATACAAAAGTAAATTGAAGAAAAAATCTTTACGTGACCATTTTTTAATGATTATTTTGGCAAGAGTTTGTCTTGGTATATTGTATTAATAACAGTACAACCCTTTACAAGAATCTTAGGAGAAAGAAACATAGCATTGCCCAAATTTAAAAGGTCCAATCGTATTAATAACTTAGCTGTACAACCCTTTACAAAAATCTTAGGAAAAAGAAACATAGCATTGCCCAAATTTGAAAGGTCCAATTTCATAGCATTGGCCAAATTTGAAAGATAGTTCCAATTTCAATTTTAAAGATAAATCTTTCACTAATCTTTCATATATAAAAACATACAAAAATAATTTTAATATTTCAATTATATATATATATATATATATATATATATATATATATATATATATATATATATATATATATATATATTAATTAAAAAAATAAAAATAAAATAAAATATTGTATTTTTAAAATTTTACATTATTAAAAATTAATAATAATAAATTTTGTTTTGTTATTCAAATTAAAATAATAATAAAAAGATTTTTTAATTAAAACAAAATAATAATAAAATTTATTTTGCTATTTCAATTAAAACAATAATAAAAAGATTTTGTAATTAAAACAATAATAAAAAGGTTTTGTAATTTTAAATGGATGGATGTAGAGTTGTTATTATTTAAGTGTTCAATAATAAGAAGATGTCCACTTTACAACTTGGTTATATACACGTTAGAAAGAGAGAGAAAATTCATAAAAATCAAGATTTACTTGTAGTAATTTGAAAGTTTTAAAAATTATAAATATAGTTTTGGACAAAGTGTTTTTTGTGGACCTTATAAATAGAAGATTTGTTCTATGTATCTATGTGATGGTTAAATACTACATATTGGCTTTATATATCAAGTATATCATAAAGTTGGTTCAATTATGGGAGTAAGTGCTTTTTAAACTTTCATGTACATTTGGTGTATTAGGTATAGTGTCCATTAGGAAAGAAGAAGTGGTATTAGTTTAATGTTTTTTATAAGGACAAAAATTATGTCAAAAAATTATAACATTCTCAAAGAGATAAGCCTACTTGCTATATGATGGAGACCCTAGAAGAGATCAGCCTACCTACTTTATGGACATGTAAAAAATGCAATCCTAGCATGATTGAATCCAAGGTTGATTATTTAGGATAAAATACATCTATAATGCATAGATATGAAACATTCTCCATAGTTTAGATAATCCCATCCAATGTTTTTAGCATTGGTCCGAGTAAATATGAAGGTGGCAAATTGGCCGAGTGAATAGTAGGTCGAATCAAACCATCTTTCAAATCGGTTTGTGACTGGTTTAGTACCAAACCAGCCAAATCAAAGAATGAATCGACCAATTTGTTTCAAGATTTTCAACAATGCTTTCTTTCTCCTAAAATATGCCCAAACCTTGCAAAAACACTCAAAAATTAAACCCAAACTCTAACAACACTTACTTATGATAAAGTGATTCTTAACTTAATAGATTGGTCCCTCTTCAATAAAGCCATCATTCTCTCTATCACATATATACCAAAAATAACCTTATTAAAAAAAAATAAAAAAAATTACTATAGAATCATTTGTGCGCTCAACGAAACCTTCCCAAAATAAAATAACCAAAGCAACTAAAATATATGAGTCAACTAAAATATATGAGTCTTGATATCACATATATACCAAAAATGACAAGAAATATTTACTATGGAATCATTCCATATGTGCTCAACGAAACCTTCCAGAATGGTAACCAAAGCAACTAAAATATAACGAGTCATTCCATAACCCTCATTAGTGGAAGAAATGTATGTCATATGTGATAAGCTTGAAACCAGTAAGAAGCTACAACATTAATAATTATACTTTCACCAAGAAACGTTACACTAGATTTACTTGATTGAGTTGATTACTAATTAAGGTAGGGTTAGTGCCAATCTCATGCGTGTGATAAAAAAAAATGAATAAAGCCACTATGAAGGAGGTCGACCTGCCAATAAAACTAACTAGAAGAAATCGATCTACACTATAAATTCAATAGGTAGAATATTTGACAATGTCCAGGCTTAGGAATATTGAGTAAAGTGATCTACCCTGAAGATGAAACTTGGACAAACGCTTGATCACTTTAAGATGGTTGAAAAATAAATGATATAGATGGCCTTTACCCTTGGGATATGGGACATTTTCAATTTATTTTTTTGTTTTTTTTATCAAATGAATAAACACATATTTTGTCTCTAATGGTTTGGAATCATAATTTCAAAGTTTTAAAATAGTTTTTTAATTAAAATTTAATTATTTGATATATTTTTTTGTGAACCAAGTTATTGAAATTATATTAATCTAAGTTCTGGAATCATAATTTCAAAGTTTTAAAATAGTTTTTTAATTAAAACTTAATTATTTGATATATTTTTTTGTGAACCAAGTTATTGAAATTATATTAATCTAAGTTCAAGTTAATATTTCAATTGATAAGTAATGGAGTTGTTGTTCGAGTTTGAGTTTAAAAACTATGATTCCATTTAGGAATTAGAAGTGTTCTTCAAAGAATTAAATGATACAAAGGATATATCTCATGCACCTTGGGCTTTGGATGAGGCATGTGAAAGAGATTTCTAGGAATAATCTCAAAATATTTAATAGACAAAGTGTTTTCATATAGATGTCATCATTGTTACTAGAAACAACAAGAAGAAGGTGAAAGAACATAAAGATGCATAAAATCCGATAAAGGGGAATGATCAATCTAGAGAATATACAAGTGAGGATTTGTTGATGGGGAAAACTGAATGAAGAGAATTAATACTATCATAATTCTCACTATTGTAATCATGTGAGTTCATGTTTTGTTATATTGAAAGATACTTTGGTGCAGGTTCATATATAAACTTACTCGAGAACATACATGTTAGAAATTTGTATTCATGAGCCTAGTAGGGTTTGACTAGAGTCATTAAGATCTTGTTGGTCCTGGTTGAAAGTTTTTTACATTTAATTATTAATTTTGTGTATTGTTCCCAATAAATATGTATTGAAATAACGAGTCTTCTATGAACTACATACTAAATGGACAACAAATGTGCTCAAATAATAATCAACTAATGTGGTCAAATAGTAATAAAATACTAGATACCAATGGCATAACCATTATATCATTGATAACATAAAAACACAAATATTACCAATGCAACAAAATAACTATGAATCAATATGTTACACACATTTAGAGAGATAGAATATGTGAACGAGAAGAAAGAGAAACCACCTTGTTGCTTTTGTTACTTCATTAAGCTCAATGTTGTTTACTTTTCAAAATTATTATTGAGCCATCCATTTGTAGTAAAGTTTGCTAATAAACTCTCACAATTTCATTGCAATTTACACCCATGAGCATGACTCGCTAATTTTGGGGTTTGTGTGGGGTTCAATTGATTATGTATGGATGATAAATAAGACATTATAGTAGAGTCAGGGAGCTCAACACATTAAGTACAAAAAGTGAATGAAATTTCAACCAGTGGATAAAAAATGATAGAAAATATTCATAATGCATGAATTCAAGAGACACTTAAAATGGTCGATAAACCAATACATTGGTAGCAATATGAGGGCATGAGCTATGTGGTGGATTTCATGCTATGGAAGTGTACATATTACTAATGAATATATCACAATGAATGAAAAATAAAAATGCATTTAGTATTTAAATATGAGGGCATGAGTTATGTGATGGATTTCATGCTATGGAAGAGTACATAAATTACTAATGAATATATCACAATGAATGCTATAGAGATGCATTTAGTATTTAAATGCCAAAAGAAAGTTGCGGGTGTTGAATCATGAGTGTTAATTATGATTTACATCCATCCACATTTAACACTAAATATACAAAAATCATTAAGAAATAGACTTGGAAGCTAAGTCATTAATGAATTCTTGAAAATGTGATCTTTCCTTTAAAAGTTTATATTATCCTTTTATTATTTAAATTGTATTTTTTAATGTATAAATGAATTAGGAATCTTGAAAACTCAAATTTACCCACTCAAATCTACAGTTTCAATAATTTTTCACCAAAATTAAAACAAAATTGATTAAAAAACAAAAAATAAAATGTTTAAACTACAAAGAGAAAAATAAATAAATAAAAACTTCCTAACATTAAATTTTAACAAAGATTCAATTACATGAAAATTTCCAAAATTACTTACTTTATTGATAAGCCCTTAAACCTATATTAAATTCAATAAAAATAAACATTTTATTTTAAGGTTCACATTTATAAATGAAACAAATATACTTGAACTCAAATTCAAAATCAAGGGTGAATATTATCCACCCTGCTATGCAACAAAGTTGTACGATGACACGTAGCATATTAAAATGTTTCCATGCAGCCATCCTTAGGAAATAAATAAAAGCATTAAAGGTTTAATTAAAAACCGGGAAATCCTCTCTTTGATTTGTAGTATTTGACGGATGGGACATAAAGTAGAATCAATTCCACGACCAAGAAAGGGTGGAGCCTCATGTTGTCCACAATGTGAATCATTATAAAGATTAACAAAGTTTATTTTGTTCAATTTTTTTGAAAATATGTTTTTAATAAAACAATTATCTTGATCTCAAGTATCCATATTAATACAAGTCTCATTACTTTATTTTTTTTGCTAAACCATATTACCATGGTATTTTTAAGATAATAAAACAAGAACCATATTACCATGGTATTTTTAAGATAATAAAACAAGGGTGGTATGACAGAATAGTCCCTCGGCATATGCTGCTGGAGAGTGGAAAATATATGTTAAATATAAGTAAATGTATAGATACTAATAATAAAATTAAATATAACTAAATGCATAGATAATCAATCATTTTTGTCAAAAGATAATTTAACATTATTTTTTATGTAAAAAGGATAATGATAGATATCAAGTAAAAACAATTAATACTTGTAAATTTATGGGTAACACTGACACTTGTAAATCTATGGAAAATTTCAAAAATATAATTGATGGGGGATACTAAGGTATTGAAGGCTGGAAGCACAGAACCAAGGTATTGACTACAATCTTTCAAGAAATTAGCTTTCACCATATATTCAGGGAATATAACAAGGAAACATATAGCCTTTCCAAACAAGTCTTGCTAGGTCCAAAAGGCAGATTAACATACTATACTTGGGAAAATGGGAAGGCAGGTCCACTATTCCATCTAAAGCTCTTTTGAAGATCGGGGTTGTTATTTTTTGTGGATTTGGCTCGATTTTTGGTTCGTGGATTCATAGTCTATAGTCTCCTTCGTGAAGATGAACTATTATGTAGTTGGCTTTCTTTGAATGCTTATGTAATGGTCCATTTTGGATAGCTGAGTCATTAGGGACTTGATTTATATGCTATTTAGTTTGCGATAGTGATGGATCACTTGATAAATATCCTTTTTGAATGGTACTTTGTTGATGTAAATGAGATTATACTCTAATATAATTTAGAGCGAATTTTCTATTGGAAAAAAAAAAAGTAAAAACAGTTAGTATAAAACTTTGTGAAAAATAAGTAAAAAAAGAAATTGCTCTATGAAGTGAAACTTAGTAAATAAGTGAAATGTTCTATGGGGAGGTTAACATGTGAAGTAAGCAATGTAAATTGTGTGGAGTAAAAATATTTAGCATAAATCTTTGTAAAAATAAGCAAATAGGTAAATTGTTCAATGTTGAGTAAAACTTAATAAGTAAGTGATATGAAGTTATATGCATATGTATATGTCCCCACGGGCTAAATTTTATAACATAGACTTTGATGTGTAAAATCAATTTTTAAATTTTTTTAATATATTTCTATACAAATACTTGTAGGATTAATAATTATTTATTAATTTAATAAAGGTTAATTGTACATCTTAAGGATAGGGAAACATAGTAAATAAAATATACTTGTTCTATAATTGCAAAGTAACTCTTGTACACATAGTAAATAAAATACACTTGTTCTATAGTTGCACATCGTAACTCTTGTACATGAGCTTGGTTTGTACTTGTACTTGAGCTTGGTTTGTACTTGTACATGCACATGTTCCAATCATTCATTTCAACTGTATAGTTAAACTATTTATTCAATTCTTGTACATTCACCGCTTTGACACCCATACATGCACATGTTCCAACCATCTGCTAAATATGTGAGATAAAATTATGTTTTAAATTCTTATTGATGGTTAGGAAAGAAGATGTTGTTTTGAAGGACCAATGAGAAGCTAGAAAATAAAATTGATTGATTGCAAAAAAGTTAAACTATGGGAAAAAACACAATTTTTTTTCTCAATGCCAAAACAAAACTGTTGTTAATGCAAAACTGATTGTTATAGTCCTATTGGTGTTGCATGGACTTATACATCTTCAATAGAGGCAAATAGTATGCACATATATACCTTCTGCAACTCTACACAGGTACATCTTTGCATAGCAAAGACTTAGTAAATATTATACATCTTCAACATAGACACATAGTTTGCAGACATATAGCTTTTGCACCTCTCGATAAGTATATGTCTTCACAAGAAACATTTGGCAAATAAACTACATAAGAAAGCGATGTAGTGATTTTCGTAAGTAATTGAAATGGGCATAAATGAATGTAAGCTTGCACAATGAACATTGTTATGCATATGCACATGCCTAAGAAAGTGATCTTTATGTATATATGTTTATTGAAAATAAAACTTAGTTATGAATTTAATAAGAGTTAATTATTAATTTAATATAAGTTAATTATACATCTTCAACATATACATATAGTGTACACAAATATAGATTGTGCATGTCTTCACAGGTATAATCTTGTACAATGAGTATCTAGTAAATAAAATACATCTTCAGGACAAACATATAGACTACACACATATAGCTTTTGCATGTCTACATAGGTATATCATTGCACAACTAACATTTAGTCTAGTAGTTGTCATTGTTATCAATAATAGAATATTGTTATGCATATGCATATGCTTGAAAAGATGTTTTTTTTATGTGTATACATATATTACAAATAAATGTTCATTATTAATGTAATAAAAGTTAATCATACATCTTTAGCATAGACACAGAGTCTGGACAAATATAGATTTTGCAAATAAGCATAGGTATATTCCTGGACATCAAACACTTGGTAAATAAAATATATCTTTAGTACAGACATATAGTTCGCACACATATAACTTTCGCACTTGTACATAGGTATATTCTTACACAAGTAATAATTAGTAAATAAAATATATAAAAAACCATGCAGTTGTTTTTGTAAGTGATTGAAATTAATGTAAATGAGAAAAAAATATAGCTAAATTTGATAAACATGGTATTTGATGATGTTGTCTGTTAGTTGTTGTAAAAATGATTTTTATAATTTTTTAATATAGTCTTAAGTATACAAATAATTAAAAGATTAATAATTATTTATTAATTGAATGGATGTTAATTATACATATTTGACATAGACATATAGTTTGGACACATACAACTTGTGCAACTCTCTCTAGGCACAATAACATTATTGTTTATGGAATAGGAAAAGGAAAAGAACAAATTAAAAACAAGTGGAAACATTTAGTATTCATGAAGCAAAAACATTTAGCATAATAGTTTGTTAAAAATAATTGCTAAGTATTGACATAAGAGGCATCTATGAGTAAAGAGAGACATCATATTTATGAATTTCCACGTCTAATGAAATATATTGACAAAGTTATCACATTGTCATCACACCAATTTTTGGTTTGGTTGTGTATTGTCAACAAGTAAATGCGTGTAGATATAAATGAGAGCAATGAAATTGTTCGAGATTTGCACATAAAAGTTAGTGAAAAGTGTAATGTTCAAGGGGAAGATTTGCATATGTAGAAATCATTGTAAAGTGTTTGGACAAAAAAACATTTAGGATAAAAGTTTATATAAACATGCAAGATTGCAAATTGATGAATGTAAACTAAAGCTCACTAAATTTTTAATGTCAAGTAAAACTTAGTAATTAAATAGTAAATGTTCAATGTGAATCAAACCATGGTAACTAAGTAAGTGAATGATTGAATGGGTGGTTAACATATTCAAGAATCAAGATAAATAACTCAAGTGTTCAATGGAAACATTGGCATGTGCGAGAACCAATGTGAAGTGTTTGGAAGCTAGGATAATGAGCAACACTTACAAAACTTGGAACATTTCTAAAATATAGGTTCAAGAGTTTAATTTGGAAAATAGTTAACTAACTTGAAATTTTGTATTTGCAATTGATTTCTAGTTTAGTTGTTGAATATGCATTTGAAGAATAATATAAATATTATGGCACCTTCATTGCAATATGATATAGCCATCCAAGGGTAACAAGAGGATCGAAAATAAATAATAGCATAATCAAATGTTTGGTTTTACTCTTTCTATTGTGCGGCAGTAAATGTGTGTGAATATAAAGGAGACTGATGGAATTGTGGATGCCTCACACATAAAACTCAAGAAAAAGTGTGGGGGGAATAACATGTGCAAGAAGAAAAAGATCCAAAGTTCTCGACATAAAATATCAGATTTGGCATTGGATTATGTGAAAAAAAAGGATAAAAAAAACATGGAACATGAAACTTATCAAAAACAATTATGTGGAGGTAGGGATGTGCAGGTAGTAATGTAAAGTGTGTTGATGACAACATTCACTCAAAGATATGTAAAGTGTGTGGAGGATATGATATGCAGGTGTGTGAGAAGGAAAGGGCCTGTAGTTATCCACACAATCCATGCCATTTTTCATATAACTATATAAAAAATATCTACCATAAAACCTTGTAAAGATATTGCGTAGAAGCAATGGAGAGTGCGCTGAGCCCAGGATTTGCTAGAAGCAATGTGCATTACACCAAAGTCAGGATCTGTGGGAGACAATGCAAAGTGTGCATAACTTAGTATATATAGAAAACATATGTGATTGAATTCCCTTTACAATGCATGTTGCTTGTGCAGAAACGAAACAAATTCCAAAAGAAATAGTGTTGTCAAACTTTTTATTTAACAAGAAAAGTGGTTTTTCAACCAAAGGCGAGAAAATAAATTGTACAGAAAAGTGAACTGATGAAATGCAATGCAAAAGTAGACAGATTCACATTGTTCCAGTTTAATACGAAAATTGGCTTTGTAAATAACACAAATGGGAAACAAAACTGTGCAAGAATGTTTTGGTCTAGTAGACAATGTTGAATGCAACAGGGTAGATGATTTTGTAATTTTTATGCGATTTAAATGGACTAGTCTAAATGTTGCCATAGACAAATGAAACGAAACTAGACAATGTAGTTGGTTTCTTAACTAAACATTCAAAAATAAAGCAAGCTATGAGAAAATACAAAGTTGTATTGTATTCAGTATTCACAATATGCTATAAAATTTACAAATGATGGCATAAAGCTCAAAATAACTTTTTGCAAAATGAAAGTAAATATCCGCATATGTAGAGAACTCAACATGATATTTCATGATATGTCATTGAAAAAATGACATGCAGTGAAGGCAGAATTAACTATTTAGTTTAAATTCAAAGGGTTCAAAACCAATGGCCATATATGTGAAAACAGTCCTTTGGAAAGCACAAAAAATATATGCAGTTGTACTTTACATAATGCTTACGAAAAAAGTCTAAAAGTTAATGTACCAATTCCTAGAATACAAGTAAAGTAGTACATATGCATAGAGCTTAACATGATGTCTCATCAAAAAACCATAAACAATGAAAGCATAGTTGAAAATTGAGTTTTAAACTCCAATCTTGGAAAATCATTAGCCATCTATGCTAAATAGTTCTTCATCAAGTTCAAAAAATATACATTTGTCTTTTAAATAATTCCTGTAAAAAGTAAATGTGTTTTTCCAAATGGATTGGGATTGGGGTTCCAATGGACCAGTAAATAGAAGAAATAACTGTAAGAATGATATATAGATAGTTAAAAAGAAGTGTTAAGTCTGTAGAGGAAATAAAATAAAGGATTGTGACCAATTTCCAAGTCAGCAAAAGGAAAGGATAGGAACAACATATGCAGAAGAAGAAGCAAGTATTATGTTAGTTTAGTTTGTCATTTGTTGTTGTGTATCTGGTTTCATGAAATTTTTTTCTTTGGGATTTTGTTGAAGAAATAGTTTACGGTAGTTGTTTTGGGTTAATAGTTTGTTGCAAGGCATTCTTAACCTAGTGTTGGCAGCCAATTCATTTTTTTATTATCTTATAAGCTGCCTACACCTATGTTTTGCAAACATCATTTTTTTTCGTCGCAATTTTCAAATAAACGACATTTTCATTTTTTGCGACATTTACACATTTGTCTTCGTCAAGTTTTCACGACTGTAAGCATGAAAACTTCTCCTTTCGAAGTCATATTTCGATCGTTATCTGAACTGTCAATATCTCTCTTGTCATTATGCCTATTGCACTTACATTTTATTGATCATTATACAACTGGCAAGATCCTCTAATCGGTTCTCATACTTTGATTGATTGTATAACTTGGTTTTATTGAGTTTGTAAGGCATTTAGCATTTGGATTTTGCACCTCATATGACTTGCCTGATCATTGATTCTATGACAATGCATAGGGGCTATGATTATTTTTTTTATATATATTCCTTTTGATATAATCCTTATGTTAATCTTTTCATAACTTTTGGCTTGTTGACTACATGAATACCATTTGGCACCTTGGTTAAACTTTTGATTATATGAGCTGATACATTGGCGCATAATTGATTTTGGGTTTTGATTTATAAATCGGGCGTTTAAACACTATGGCATAACGTTTGTGCGCATTGGTGTACACATTTGATTTCATTAGTTGGGCACATGACTCGATGGTTGAACTACTATTATGGATTGAACAACTATGTAAATCGACGGTTGTACTTGGATAATGAATATTTTGCATGCCAGACTCCACCACCTTCGCATGCTTGCATTTATGCCTATCCCTTTTGCTCATTCATTTCTGCTAGCTCGGGTAGCTCGGCTCCTGTGTGTGTTGGTGATCCAAACCCTTCGCTTACCATGCGTCCAGCTCCATGGAACCAATCGTGCGAGTCAAGCCCAATGGCAACCAAGCCCTGTTAATGTTTGACAATGCCCGCAGAGACCTGGAGGAAAATGGGTGGCTACCCTTTATACAGCGATTTGAGGGTTTTAACATTTGTGTAGAACGACAGTTTGTCATGACTTTCGATGGCTGTCGAGCCAAAGTGGGCGACATACAGTTAGAGATCGATGAACAATTTATCAGCTCAGCTACAGGGTTACCTGCCTCGGGACAACGTTGGTTTAAGAATTGCAAGGTTGAGGAAGTGCCATGGACATTGTTGTTTCTATGGCGCAAAGTCACCTCTTGTGACAGAGGTATGCCCATATCTATGATCAAACCACGATGGCATGACTTATTAATGCTAGTCAAGCAGTTCGTGACCTGTGAAGGTCGATACGAACTTGTGTTCCTCTACCACCTGTGTTTGCTGATGATTTTTATAGGGTATCCTCTAAACATGCCTTTCTAATTTCATCGTAGCCTGTATAAAATGTCGAAAAAGTTTAAGAGGCAGAAGGCTGACAGCATCCTGTTCCACCATGGGCTTATCAAACTTGTCATTGTTTATCATTTGAGTTTTCACGGGGATAGTTGGAGCGCTTTCGTTGCTCGAAATGGTTTCGAGGATCCACACCCTGTACAAGTTGATAAACCCATGGTAATTGAAACCAAGGCTGAACCGCCTGTACCCTTACATCTCCTACTGCCTAAACCCTCGACCGACCCTAGATTTGACTTACCCGACACTGTAACTAAGAGTGCAAAGGCCATTAAAAAGCCTATGAGCAAAAAGCCCAAGGCAAACCTTACTGCCAATAACAAAGGGAAAAGGAATGCCCGACTCATTTCGAGAATGGCCAGAAACAAACTGAAACCCTTTGTCGAGTCCAACCCTGTCATCCTAAGTGAGGATTCTGATTCTGATGTTGAACGTTTTTTGGCCAGCGAGTACCCCTACTCGCAGGGTTTATGTTCTGAACCCCCTTATGATTTCATATCAAACCTACCCCCCTACCTAAAGAATGACCCTGACTACCCGGGTATTAAATTGCCTCGTGAAACCCTCGGTCATTTGGCCAAACCCTCGCCTGTTCTTTCTAAACCCACACAGTCACCCTATGACCAATGCAATTCATGGTTAGAACGATATTACGTTGATGTTCCTATACTCCAATCGAAGATTCAATCACTGGAAGATCAAATAGCAGTGCTAACCAGTCAAAAAGCCAAGCTCCAAGCAACAGATAAAAGGAAAAAGACAACTGGCTCCATCCTTTTCAAAAACGTAGAATCAGCCAGGGCCGTTGTAAATTCCAAATTGGCATAATCAAGCAGCCTCGTCGCTATACAGGTATGGTTTTGACATCGTTTTTGTTTTGTAAATAATCTAGGTTGATATAATGATTTGAATTCAGTTTATAAATATCTCAGTCAGTCATCCAAATGCCTCTGTCATTCAATGATCATCCTATACATGGTTTTGTTTTGATAAAAATAGAAGGAATTTCGATTTGATATATGATTTGCTCATAGATTTTTATTGGATTTGAATAGTTATTCGTTTGGATTTCATTTGCTAAGTTTGTCTGAGTGAAGTAACGAAAGTAATGGTGTGTTTTCAATACAATTCGTTTTGTATATACTCCGCACGACAAGTTTTTATGCTCAATTTAGAATATGATTTTGCTCGGATTCGATCTCGTTATCATTTGTATGCTGTGATTGGTAAATGTTTTCGGGAGGATACTTGTTACGATATGCCGTGTTATATGATTTTCCAAATCATGAGTACTAATCTGTTCAATTCATTTTGGTTAGAAATACTCTGGTTTTTTTTTTTTTTTGTAAAGACAATGATCTCATTTAACCTGTGCAAATACGCCTGAATTATGGAACAATGACTATTGTTAAACCCAGTCGATTGATTCACTTCATCGGATCGTTGTTAGTTCGATCATTTTTAGGAATTGGATTCCGATTATGATTACCGCTTTGTCTGGTTTTAAAATTGTAAAACGAATTGGTCAAACCCAGTTGTGATTCGTTTGATTGAAACGATCTCGTTTTGATCAAAGTCGATCAATCCTATTTGCCTAATTTGCAATAACAAATTATGAATTATGTTGCTAATCAATCGATCCTATTACGATTTTGTTTAAATTGATTTTTGCGCCAGTTTGAATTTTCGTGGTTATGTCAACACAATGATAATGATTTGATAACGATCTTGTTTGGTTTCGGTCGTATCCCTTGCTGATGAGATAGCATAACGATTGTATGCGATTTTTTGTGATTGTGTCGATTCCAAATTGATACCAAACGATTTCACGATGGTTGGATTATCCTTCTGTTCATTCGATTTTGTGGTGACACAAGAAACAGAATACGCCTATCTCTGTAGGCATTCATTGATTCAGATCTTGTTTAGTTTTGAATGATATGACAAATTCGAATTAAATGATTCATTTTTTCAAATGATTATTGATGTCAATTAAACTGAAATCTTTCAAAAAGATTTGAATCAATCTCAATGATGATTCTGTATCTTATTTAGACTAGCTACAGAATCACATGATTCTATAGCTAGTCTATATAATTGGATTTTTATTGTTTTATTAATAAAATATCTCTCTAACTTGTCTATTTCTGACCTGTTTCAGGTAAATTCGAATTGCATGGGACATGTTGGGCAATTCAAGAGATATCTGGGTGTTTTAGTTTTATTGTAGTTACTTAGTTTAGTTAAAATTGGGAATATCTTCCCAGATTTATGTAAACAGTGTGATAACTTCCACAGGGAGGTTTTACCCTGTGAAAAAAAACTTATAAATACTTATTATTTTTGTAATAAGGATCATCCTCATTCGTGGGAGAACAAACATATGGAATTCTAATGCAAACTGAGACAAAAGTTGATGTTCTACTACAGCTTTAGCTTTTCATAATATCAATCTTTTGTTTCATGTTTATGTTTATCAATTTGCACTTGATTGGTGACTACTTTAGCTATCATCGTCCTTTGCAAAATGATATGGTTGAATTAATGTGATTCATGTCTATTTTCTTTCACTAATTTTAAGAGCACAACAATTACTTAGTTCAGCTTATGAATGACAGATTTCTCTTCTTCACTAACTGAACTATTATCTATAGATCTTTGCATACATGTTTATCTAATTGTAGAGATTTATAAATTATAAGATTGTTGTTACTTCTATGTCTTGTTTGTCTTGTATTCAACTTGTAGAGCATTGCAAAGTATCATTTACGAGAAGCTCCTGAATTATTTGGTGCGGGTTTCCTCCCTCCGATCTGCTTGAACAGTCATCATACACAGGACAAATCTGGAGCGTTTCCAGGTCAGTTTGTTGTTTATTTGTTTAGTATATTTGTTAGTATTTTAGTTAGATAGATGTGTAGTTAGTATATTAGATTGTTTAATTTCAGTAAGTTTTATTTCTTGTTCATAAAATCATAAAATCAACAAAAATATCTTTCTCTGTCTTAGGGGAGAAAGCAAATGAGTTTTCCAGGTTTTATTTAAATCTGTATTTTGTGAATATTGTACATTTTGTGAATAAGTTATATTTCAGTTAGCAGTTTGTTTAATAGTTAGTTTTAATTAGATTAGTTAGATTAGTTCGTTTTATTTATTGTTAGTTAGTTTAGTTTGTTTTATTTAGTTTTAATTAGGTTAGTTGGATTAGTTCGTTTTATTTATTGTTAGTTAGTTTAGATTAGTTTTCTCTTTGGTTTTCTTAGGACCTTAGAACGGCTAACGGAGCCGCTAAACCCGTTAGGGTGGTTCATTCCAAACGGCTTGGGTTATTAGACAACCCCGAACCAGTTCCACTCTCTCAGTTGACGGACGGTCAATTTCGCCCGTCAACACCTAGTTACATAGATCATTTTTTATTAGTGGGATGGTAATTTATTGCTTAACTTGAAGTGAAAAAATCTCGTCCTCCATTTCGTTGCATTCTAGTTGCAGTTGTTTGACGACTAACAAGTGGCATTCATTGTCATTGACAAATGTAACAAGCCACTATTTCAGTTCTTCTTCAGGAAACTCGACGAGGTTGTCGAAGTCACTAGCTAGTGAAGTATTCAATGTCTCTGTGTCACTATTAAAATCCTCTTTAGTTATCATCACTAAATTTATAAAGAGTTGCAGACTCTACATTTCTTTAATGAAGTCAAATGCTTTTAAAATAGAAACACCTCTTATTTCATCATTGTTTTTGCAAGACGCAATTGCATCTTGAATCATGTTTACACATTCTTCCCCACTTGACTTTATTTTCCTTATTCTATTACTATTGAGCAATCCCTATTGATTTCTTTGATGGTGATTGATAATAGTGACCTGTGCAACAAAAGTTTTTAGATATTTTTTGTGATATGCTTCATCATGATGCAAGTGTCTTTGCAAATATTTAGTAAAACTTAAATTCCTTCGTGAAAGATAACATAGACTGGTCTTGACCTCCCGCACTTGTCTGACTATATCGATTCTTTTGTTAATGTTGTTAGGAACATAAAGTCTGACTCCATTCAATAATTGCAGGGCCTTCATGATTGGCCTTGAGATTGCTGGAGTACTTGGGGGAGTCTGTTCCGTTGAAATTATGGCCAATGGCTATTCAAACATTGGTCTGGAACTGAGTACCTCTTCAAGTTCACTTATTCGTCTCTTCAATTTAATGGTTTGCAACTGTTGTTCTTAAATTGAATTTGAAATAGAATATTCTATGGAGTGATGTAGTTTCATGAGTTTAGAGGTTGCAACTCCTGACGTATCGACTACTGACCTTAACTTCTAAACCACATTTTTATGTTTGATACTAACATTGTCTATGTGTAGATTCTTTTCATGTCTCTTGTATTGAGTATTGTGTAGCGTTAATGGCTATTTGTCAAAGAACACGGTTCCTCTGTTGCGATGTTCTGTGTAATTTCTTGGCTTTCAACAATTCTGCGAGCTACCCAATCAGGTAGGTTTGTTCTTTCGATTTCCATATCTTCAAGATTTGTTGGAGTTCCTATGTTTTGTGAATTTTCTCTATTTTGGGTTCATTTCCTTTTTTTATGTGACACTGATGCAGGAGCATCCACACCTCATCAAGCGAGCCAGCGCGTGGATAAAGAAATATAGCTGGGCAGTGCCAGCACATATGTTTTTGAAAAACTTTGGAAAGTTGTTGCGCCGTCATTTGAATGAAGACATTCATAACATAGCGCACTTGTACATTGTAATGGACCTTCAGCAAATAAGCTCTCGTCCTTAGGTAGCTGAGGAATTTATTTAGATTTAATGCAAGTAGATAAGTTAATTAAGTCTAGATTAGACAATTTTGCTTTCGTGAGGGAAAACGAAATATAGGCACCCTCCTTTGTATTATTGTAAATTTTCTATTCAGGGATTGAGAATTCATTCATCAAGCATTCAGGAGCAAGGAGAGAAAAGCAGAGAACTGGTGAAGAATCCCCATGTACAGATATTGAATTAATAAGAAAGCTTTGATTCAATTCCATGGTTGTGATCATTCTCTGTGTGTTGTTGATATTGTGCTGTTGCATATTTGCTTCTTGTTTTGCCTATTGTTTATATGATGCATATGTGATTGCATGGCAGGTTCAAAATCTGAGGGAATGAGAAAATGAGTTTCAATCGTTTCTCTGTCTAAGCCAGGAGATCCCTGCATAGACTGCAGTGGAATTCCTCCGCATAGAGTGCGTTGAGGAGGCTGGACAGTTAAACTCTCATTCTCGTTTGCCCAGAAATTGTGTTTGGTTATTCAAACCGTGCAGGAGAAGTGCAGGTCGGACGTGAAGTCTCAGTAGCAAGTCTGAGAAGGGGAAGGTCGGAGTTGCGGTGACTGTGAGCACACATTACCTGAAGACTTCAACACTGTTGAGGTTTGTCGAAGGTCGAGTGTGAGCAGGGTACTCGAAAGATCTCTGAAGGATTCAGAGAGAATTAAGCTCAGGAGGGATAGTTCCTCGTTCATGTTGTGGGAACAGGCCTGGGAAAGATTTGAACCCAGAGAAAGCTCGGAAGCCGGAGGATTCTCAAGAGGAGGAGAATCGATGACTTAAAATCTCGGAAGAGAATCGCGAAGTTCCGCAGACCGTTGGATCTGGGAGAAGTAGCGAGAGATTTAACCTTCAAGCGCGAGGGGAACCCATTTTCCATCGCATATCGACATATCGGGGTTGGTGAGTGCAAGAGTCGCATGCACGTCGAAATCATGAATCGTGATTTCCCAATTTCGTGGGAACCGTCGATTGTCGGAGGGACAGGTGGCACGAATCCAGAAAATCGGGGTTTCGGCGTTCGGGGTTTCCAGCAGCAAGGAAACTTTGTGTCGAGGATTCGCGATCCGCGAAATCCCGAAGGTGACATGGCAGAGTGGGGCCCGAAAGAGAGTGGAGTCCAGATGGCATTTGATCGGAGATCAGCACCTCGGGGCTCAGGGTTTTGAAAGACATGTTGTTGACATCGCGAGTGGCGATATCCCGATCCGTTGACCGTTGATCATCGGCATTCGGGGTTCAGAGTTTGGAGTTGCGCGAGGAGTGCGCATAGAGATCACGATATCGCGAAACCCGACTTCCCGAAGCAACTACCGGGAGATCAACAGAGCGTCGTGTGGGTGACGAGAAGTCCCGATACGTGATTTGAAGGGTGTTACAACTCTTCGGGCCGTGTGAAAGAAGGTCCTAGTGGAAGCGGTTGTCTTTGAGGGCAGCTTGCGTCAGAGTGGTATCAGAGCGGGAAGTGGAGTTCTCTTTGTTCAGGTAGCAGAGAGAAGCAGATACACCATGCCGCCCAGAAGAGAGAGGCAGTCACCTGATCATGAAGACAGGGATGCCCGAAGAAGGGGAAGGCCGACAGGGAATCCAGAGATGGAACGCCAGATGCGAGATCTCCGAGCGAGGATGGAGGATATGGAGACCACCCAAAGGCGCGGAGCTGGCGCAGGGGAGTTCAACAATTTCGAGGTGGAAGAGGAAGCTGGACATGAGGCAGAAGAATCCACAGCAGAAGACGCATCAACAGAGCGGTTGATTAGATCCATTTCTAGAATGAGCTCGAAGATGAAGATGGACATTCTCGTTTATGAGGGAAGTCTAAATGCTGAGGAGTTGCTGGATTGGATCCGAGCACTCGATACCTACTTCGATTATGAAGACATAGAAGAGGACAAGAAGGTAAGGCATGCTGTAACGAAGTTGAAGGGACATGCAGCCTTATGGTGGGATGAATTGCAGGTTTATAGGCGCTGCAAAGGAAAACAAAATATTAAGAGGTGGGATCGGATGATCGCCAAGATGAAGGCGAAGTTCATTCCGAGAGATTACTAGATCACATTGTTCAGGCGCATGCAGAACCTGAGACAGAAGATGATGACGGTGAAGGAGTACACCGAGGAATTTTATAGGCTCAATATTAGAGCTGGTCATCGGGAGAGCGATGATGAAAAGGTGGCGAGATACCTGAATGGTCTCAGGTATGACATTCAGGATGAATTGAGCATGCTGACCATCCGAACAGTTGAGGATGCGTACCAGATGGCTCTGAAAGCCGAGGAAAAGCTGAGCCATAAGAAAGGTCAGCGAGGGCGAGGCAAGAGTCAGCCCAGAGGCCAAGCGGTTTCCCAAGAGAGAACTCAGAAGCCTCAGGGTAGAGTTGAGAGAGGTGGTACCTCACAGCAGAGGCAGCCACAAATTGAACAAAGGCAGCAAAATTTTGAGCCGAGGAGACAGCATACCGAGCAGGGTGGCGGATATGCTGACGCAAATGAAATTCCTCATAATCGAGGTAGAGGAAGAGGCCAAGGAGGAATTATCACATGTTTCACATGTGGGAAAGACGGACATAAAGTCGTTGACTATCCAGACAGGAAGATGGACAGAGGGAAAACTCACATCCCTGAGGCGCATCAGAGGCGTGATGTTGAGAGCGAGGATGCAGACAACGGAAGATTGCTTGGGATGCATAAGATTCTTTTGGCACTTGAGAAAGAGGTGGACAACTCAGTGCAGCGGAGTAGACTATTCAGAACGGCTTGTACAGCCAAGGACAGAAAGTGCAAGGTCATAGTTGACAGTGGGAGCACTGACAATCTAGTTTTGACCGAGATGGTCGAGAGATTGGAGCTGGAAACAACTAAGCACCCGAGTCCATATAAAGTCTCGTGGTTACAGAAAGGACACCGGGTAAGTGTCAATAAACAATGCTTAGTTAAATTTAAAATTGGGAATTACCATGATGAGATTCTATGTGATGTCATTCCCATGGACGTATGTCACATACTACTGGGAAGACCGTGGCAGTATGATAGAAATGTTGTTCATGATGGAAGGATGAACACATACACCTTGGAGAAGGATGGGAGACCCCATAGACTGCTTCCGATAAAAGATAAGGAAGTGAAGCCGGAAGTGAGCAGTGCAATACTTCTCATGAGTGGGAAAGAACTTCTCACAGAGCTGGAGAAGGATGAAGATCCACAATTATTTGTTGTTAGGAAACTGAGAATTGTCCTGACAAGCACAAGAAAGGATGACTTGCCAGAGGATATTCAGGAACTGCTGGGAGAGTTCGCTGATATCATCGTGGACGAACTACCTCATTCATTGCCACCGATGCGGAGTGTGAGTCACCACATTGACCTCATACCCGGGGCAAGCTTACCAAACAAGGCAGCGTACAGGTTGACACCTCAGGAGAACGAGGAGGTCAAGAGGCAGGTACAGGATCTGCAGGACAAGGGACTGGTCAGGGAGAGTCTAAGTCCATGTGCTGTTCCGACAGTACTGAGTCCAAAGAAGGATGGAGGCTAGAGAATGTGTACAGACTCCAGGGCGATAAATAAAATCACCATCAGATACATATTTCCACTGCCGAGGATGGATGATCTGATGGATTGCCTAAGTGGGGAAAATTATTTTTCGAAGATTGATCTCAAGAGCGGATATCATCAGATCCGGATGAGAGAGGGAGATGAATGGAAGACAACATTCAAGACAAACGAGGGTTTGTACGAATGGTTGGTCATGCCATTTGGGTTGACAAACACGCCAAGCACTTTTATGCGGCTGATGAATGAAGTCCTGTGGGAATTCATTGGCAAATTTTTTGTCGTATATCTAGACGACATATTGATTTTCAGCAAAACGAAGGCTAAACACTTGAGGCATTTGGCCATTGTGATGAGAAGACTACAGCAGGAGAAGCTGCTGATCAATTTGAAGAAGTGTTCCTTCATGCAGACAGAACTCATTTATTTGGGCTTTGTAATCTCGGAAAATGAATTAAAGATGGATCCTGAGAAGGCGAACGTAATCAGAAATTGGCCATCGCCAAGGAATTTTTTTGAGGTAAGGAGCTTCCATGGATTGGCAAGCTTCTACAGAAAATTCATTCAGAATTTTAGTGGAATCAGTTCCGTAATGATGGACACTATGAAGAAGCGGCATAAGGTTTTACATTGGATAGCAGAGGCTGAAAGGAGCTTCAATTTGTTGAAGCGAAAGATAACTGAGCAACCAGTGTTAGTGTTACCATATTTTCAGAAAACCTTCCAACTGAAGTGTGATGCCAGCGGATATGATGTCGGAGGGGTCTTGAGTCAAGATGACAGACCTATGGCATATTTCAACGAGAAGCTGGATGATGCAAAGATGAAATATTCCACGTATGATAAGGAGTTCTATGCCATTATACATGCATTGAAAAAGTGGAGGCATTATCTCATACCCAAGGAATTTGTTCTAAACAGTGATAATCATGCGTTATAGTTCGTGAGTCAGTAGGAGAAGTTGAATCAGAAGCATGCAAAGTGGGTGGAACACATGCATAATTTCACATTTGTGATCAAGCACATTTCAAGGACTGCTAACAAGGTAGCTGACGCCTTGAGAAGAAAATGTTCATTGCTGCAGGAATTCAGGGTCAAGACTTTGGGTTTTGAGAATCTGAAAGATATGTATGCAGGTGATGCAGACTTTGGCGAGGCATACGAGGCAGCAGCCGAGAACCCAGTTCTCAGGGATAGGAGTTCGTGGATTGACTACCTGATCCAAGATGGATTGCTATTCAAAGGCAATCAATTGTGCATTCCAGATTTCTCTATGAGAGAGAATTTGGTGAAGGAAAAGCACAGTGGAGGCTTAGCAGGTCATTTTGGGCATGACAAAACATTTGCTAAGTTGAGCGAATCTTATTATTGGCCTGGCATGCGGGCAGATGTTAAACGGTTTGTTGACAGGTGTAGGATATGTCAACACGCGAAAGGCCGAAAGCAGAACACAGGGTTCTATCAGCCATTGCCCATACCCGAGAGGCCATGGGAAGCCATTAGCATGGACTTTGTGTTGGGTTTGCCGAGAACATAGTGAGGAGTTGATTCCATTTTTGTAGTGGTGGACAGGTTCTTGAATATGGCACATTTCATTCCGTGTCACAAGACCAGCGATGCAACCCACATCGCAAATTTGGTTTTCAAAGAGATTGTGCGGTTGCATGGATTGCCGAGAAGCATAGTCTCGGATTGGGACACAAAGTTCATAGGTCACTTTTGGAGGACGCTATGGAAGAAGCTAGGTACTAATTTGGCTTTTAGCTCAGCATACCATCCGCAGACAGATGGATAGACTGAGGTGGTCAACAGAAGCCTGGGAGATCTGTTGAGAAGCCTAGTGCAGGAGCATCACACCAGTTGGGATCAGATCTTACCACAGGTAGAATTTGCGTACAACGATTCAGTGAATCGGAGTACAGGTAAGAGCCCATTTCAAATTTTGTATGGGACACAGCCGAGAGGAGTTTCTGAACTCAGGGAGTTAGAACAGGCTGAGACTAGCAGCGTGAGAGCTGAAGAATTCGCTGAGGCGATGCAAGAACTTCACATGGAGGTGAAGCAGCGACTACAGAAGTCTAACCAAGAGTATAAGCGCAGAGCCGACCAGAAGAAGAGACAACTTCAGTTTGAAGTTGGGGATATGGTTCTGGCGCACTTGAGGAAGGAAAGGTTCCCGAGGGGAACGTATAACAAGCTCAAGATGAAGAAAATCGAGCCATGCAGAGTCCCGAGGAAGTTTGGGGAGAACGCTTATGAGCTTGAGTTGCCAGAGGGCATCGGGATATCTCCGATTTTCAATATTTCGGACTTATATCCATACAGGGCTAAGGATGCAGAAACTGGAACTGATGAACCAGTGATCCAGTGGCAGAAACAATTACCAGTGGCACAGAAACCGCAGATGGAGTGCATGCTGGATAAAAGAGCAGGCAGGAAGACCAAGAGAAAGCAGTATTTTGAATACCTGGTGAAGTGGAAGAATCACCCAGTGGAGGATGCCAGCTGGGAAACAGAGGCAGTCATACAGAAGCATGGTCACACCGTGCACAAGCTCATGGACAGGAGCCCATGAAATTTTTGAGCCAAGGAGTATGATGCAGGAGCATCCACACCTCATCAAGCGAGCCAGTGCGTGGATAAAGAAATACAGCTGGGCAGTGCCAGCACATATGTTTTTGAAAAACTTTGGAAAGCTGTTGCGCCGTCATTTGAATGAAGACATTCATAACATAGCGCACTTGTACATTGTAACGGACCTTGAGCAGATAAGCTCTCGTCCTTAGGTAGATGAGGCATTTATTTAGATTTAATGCAAGTAGATAAGTTAATTAAGTCTAGATTAGACAGTTTTGCTTTCGTGAGGGAAACGGAATATAGGCACCCTCCTTTGTATTATTGTAAATTTTCTATTCAGGGATTGAGAATTCATTCATCAAGCATTCAGGAGCAAGGAGAGAAAAGCAGAGAACTGGTGAAGAATCCCCATGTACAGATATTGAATTAATAAGAAAGCTTTGATTCAATTCCATGGCTGTGATCATTCTCTGTGTGTTGTTGATATTGTGTTGTTGCATATTTGCTTCTTGTTTTGCCTATTGTCTATATGTTGCATATGTGATTGCATGGAAGGTTCGAAATTTGAGGGAATGAGAGAATGAGTTTCAATCGTTTCTCTGTCTAAGCCAGGAGATCCCTGCATAGAGTGCAGTGGAATTCCTCCGCATAGAGTGCGTTGAGGAGGCTGGACAGTTAAACTCTCATTCTCGTTTGCCCAGAAATTGTGTTTGGTTATTCGAACCGTGCAGGAGAAGTGCAGGTCGGAAGTGAAGTCTCAGTAGCAAGTCTGAGAAGGGGAAGGTCGGAGTTGCGGTGACCGTGAGCGCACAGTACCTGAAGACTTCAGCACTATTGAGGTTTGTCGAAGGTTGAGTGTGAGCAGGGTACTCGAAAGATCTCTGAAGGATTTAGAGAGAATTAAGCTCAGGAGGGATAGTTCCTCGTTCATGTTGTGGGAACAGGCCTGGGAGAGATTTGAGTCCAGAGAAAGCTCGGAAGCTGGAGGATTCTCAAGAGGAAGAGAATCGATGACTTAAAATCTCGGAAGAGAATCGCGAAGTTCCGCAGACCATTGGATCTGGGAGACGTAGCGAGAGATTTAACCTTCAAGCGTGAGGGGAACCCATTTGCCATCGCATATCGGCATATCGGGGTTGGTGAGTGCAAGAGTTGCATGCACGTTGAAATCTCGAATCGCAATTTCCTGATTTCATGGGAACCGTCGATTGTCGGAGGGACAGGTGGCCCGAATCCGGAAAATCGGGGTTTCGGCATTCGAGGTTTCCAGAAGCAAGGAAACTTTGTGTCGAGGATTCGCGATCTGCGAAATCCTGAAGGTGACGTGGCAGAGTGGGGCCCGAAAGAGAGTGGAGTCTAGATGGCATTTGATCGGAGATCGACACCTCGAGGCTTGGGGTTTTGAAAGACATGCTGTTGACATCGCGAGTGGCGATATCCCGATCCTTTGACCGTTGACCATCGGCATTCGGGGATCGGATTTTGGAGTTGCGCGAGGAGTGCGCATAGAGTTCGCGATATTGTGAAACCCAACTTCCCGAAGAAACTGCCGGGAGATCAACAGAGCATCCTGTGGGTGACGAGAAGTCCCGATATGGGATTTGAAGGGTGTTACAACTCTTCAGGCCGTGTGAAAGAAGGTCCTGGTGGAAGCGGTTGTCTTTGAGGGCAGCTTGCGTCAGACACTATATGTGCCCATTCAATATTTTCATGAAGTGGTTTCTCACCAATGTCAACCCCAGCAGAGGCATCATTATTGTGTTCTATGTTTACCTTGTGTTGTTCTATTCTTTCTTGAGATGAGGAGCTCTTTGGTGGTTGGAAATTGGAGGAAGACCGGAAATTAGTATTGGTTTCCCCCCTTTGCCTTGGTTTAACTTGGTTTTTGGTATTTGAACTTATTTCTCTCAACAATTCATCGCTCCATTCATTATTTTCCTTCTTTGAAGGAATGCCACCAGTTTCTTCATCATATATTGTAAAAAGGTTGTTGTACCTCATCGATGCTAAATGTCATGAGAATAGGCCTTCCAAATAAAAACCTCGTAGGGGATCTGTTTCTTTTAGATTAAACAATGTAGGTGTCTTTGATACTTGTTTCAGGTGGGTTAGATTCTTAATCATCGTGTCACTAACTCAAAGAGACAATGTAATGAACTGTATGTTTATATTTTTTTCAAATAGAATACACCAAGATTCATACTAGAGACAAACTTTCACAACAAAATATCTATGGCAGAAAAACATATGAAGTGGAAGCAGGTTGTCTCGACAACCATACAAGACGATGTAAGTACAATTTTTCTCTTGAATGAAAATGCCATTTCCCTTAAGAAAATATTGAGCTTCCTGGGTTATTCTCTTGGGATCTTCCCAAACCAAGATGTGTCTGAACTCTCTAAAAACATTATCTTGAACAATGCAAAAATTGAATTGTGATTTATGTTTTCATAGTATGGGATGCAATAAATGAACTAGTTTGTTGTCTATATTAACAGTTCTTTGAGAGGGAGACTCAAAGAAATTGCAAAAGACAATTGTGAATACCAAATATGCGGCCATGAAAAATATTTGAGTTCTAAAGTAGTTTCTTAATTGAAAACAAAGTTCATTTGATATGACCTCTTCCCAATCAAACATGGCATCCTTGTGAAACAAAAATTACAGTGCGTATAGAGTTGACCAGGGTATGTGTGAAGTGGACTCATGGCCAACGAGACGAGTGAACAACCATGAAATGTCTTGGTATGGTTCTTGTAGTAAGGTTATATCGATTGTTGAAAGGTCGGTTGACATATTTTCATAAGGTAGAAAAAATATCTTAACACATTTGAGCCACCTTCCTAGGAAGCCAAGAAGGCATTTGCATCTACAAGCCAAAAATATATATTTGCACATGGAAGAGGGAGCATTTTATTGAACATTTTTGGAGTAAGCACCATTGGATTCTTTGTTTTAGTTATTACTTTAATCATCGTTGTACTTGGGTCGAACCTTCGAGCACACCAAGTTACGAGTTCTTTGAAGTCAAATACTTCAGGAACACAACCATCATTGACTTGGTCCGTGGTCCAGAGTCTGCCATTTTTCTTTTCTTCTGATGACTTGTTCAAGAACCAGTCTTATGAAGCTAACCAATGGAAATTCTTGCCTTATTTGGCTAGTGAATTGATAGTATCACCACAAAAGGGATGTTTCCTTCTTCTATTTTCCATAATGTTGTTTTTTTAATGAAGCTTGGTATAGGTGAACCTTGTGAATAATATATTGGAGAGGTACAATTTCTTTAAGTAGACTGCATTGTGCATATTCACTAGGAAAAAAAATTCTTCACATATGAACTATGTTTGAGTCATAGGTAATCATTAATAAGAACCATTATATAGCACAAAAAATAGAAGGACATTTACATTACATGAGATCTATTACTTATTCTTCTCTCTTGGTATATTGAATCAAATCATGTTGTCATAAATGCTTTGTTTATAGTACAAATTACTTGGTTTGCTAGAATCTATCTTGTGAAACTTGTTATAACCCTATAATTCATAGGATCATCTGTTGACTGGAAATTTTTCACTCTGGGTGTATGGGTTCGCAAATAATATTTCATCTCTGCAAATTATTTTCAAGGGAAGCAGTGCACCAAACCCTCAAAAAGTCATTAAGCCTAAGTTTTGCCTCATAAACTGCATTTGCGCCTGGAGAATAAAGAACACGCTTAGATTGACGGTCGATCTAGCGGCGCGTAAATCAATGAATGACAGTGCATTCCGGACCCCCCCGACTGTTCTGCTTTTAACGGTGGGGGGGGGGGTCCGAAATGTTGATTAAAAAGTGT
>ML777634.1:669466-723284 GCA_009831015.1 Picea engelmannii
TTTTTATTATCTAAATTTGTTTTTTTATTATTTTATTTTATTTTATTTTTTAATTTCATTATTTTATTTTTCTTAGTTTTTAATTTATATAAAAAAAATGAATTATATTTTTTTGTTAAATATTAAAAAATAGTGTTACTTAACTACAATTGTTTTCCATGTATTGAAGTAAATGTAAACAATGTGTTAAGAATGGTGTTTTCCACTATATTTTAAAAGTATGGAACACTAAATTAATTAAGAAGACACAATTATATGAAAAATGGTAACTTCAAAAAAGTAAATGGTAAACAATATTTTTAAGATTGAAAGAAGCATGAAAAAATGACTAAAAACACCATTGAATAAAAAAAATAAAAATAAAAATTGAAAAAAATGAAAATAGATGAAAAATAAGCATTTAAAAAAAAATGTGTAAACATTGTGGATTGAAAAATTTTAAATTTGGAAAAACCACCTAAAAAGGGAGAGGGGGTGCTACCGGTAGCACCATTTTTAAAAATGGGGTAAAAAATTGGACCCCCCAAAAAACGAGAGCTCTGTAGAGTTCTCGTTAAGTTGGTAACTATGTTATACAAGTTACAACCTTCTAACGAAATGTGTAAGTACACCGGCTATAGACCAACTAACAAACATACATGTGTAGGTATATAGTTTGTGCACATATATACCTATGTAGAGGTGTGGACAAATCACCAAACCAAAAGTCATTGCACATAAGTAGTAGTTCTTTGGACATTGCAATTTTAAATAGTTGATAAAAAATGAAATACTTAATATTTTAATAACTAATAACTAATCAATAAACACTACTACTTATGTGCAATGACTTTTTCTTATTTAATTATTTAATAAATTGCACTTTGCATACTACGCATTGCACATTAATAAATAATTATTTATCTTTTAAATGTTTGTATAGGACTATATTAAAAAAAATTAAAATTTATTTTTTACACTAACTAGATGACATACATGTGCGGAGATATGCAGACAAATTGTCAAACCAAAAGTCTTCACACATAAGTAGTAGCACATTGCAACATCGAACATCTTCCGCAAAAGGCGCCTGTACAAATCTCAAAGTTTCAATGTACGAGTTCCACTATATTGAATAAATAAATAAATTATTAATAGACTAATTGTTTAATAAATTGCACATTGCATACAAAGCACTCTACATAAATGAAAAATTATTAATACTTTAATTATTTGTATAGGATTATATCAAAACATTTAAACATTATTTTTAGGCCAACTAACAAAGATACTTGTGCATAGGTGTGGATAAATCATCCAAGAAAAATTCTCCGCACATTAATAAATATTTATTTGTATAGGACCAAATTAAAAAACAAAAAATTCAATAGTTTTTACAAAAACTAACAGAAATAATTATGCAGGGATATTATGCAAAGGTCTGGACAAATTGTCAAAGAAAAAATCTCTGCAAATATACAATAGTGCATTGGCCATTGCAATATTAAACATCTTCCTCAATAGGTGCATGTACGAGTCTCAAAGTTTCGATGTATGGGTACAGAACTGGTCTATGTATTTTACTTACTAACTTTTCATTGTCTTGAGAATGTATAACTAACTTTTATTAAATATATAATTAAATTTTATTAAATTAACAAATAATTATTGATCTTTTAACTACTTGTATACCACTCTTTCAAAAAAAAATAAAAATCATTTTTACTCGAACTAACAGACATACCTATGTGGGGATATATCTATGTGGAGGTGTTTACATGTCATCAAAGAAAATGTTTCCGCACAAAAGGAGAATCCCATTGCACATTACAATATTGAACATGTGCCGCAAGGGGTGCATGTATGAGTCCCAAAGTTCTAATGTGCAGGTACATAATGAGCGTATATTATTTAGGAAGTGTCTGTTGTGCTGAAGATGCAATGTTTATTAAATTAATAAATAATTACGTGTTGGGGAATGGAATGGAACACGATATGAAACATAGAATATAGTACTATAGATAATAAAAGAGGGACAAGAAATTTTGAAGAATAGAGGAGGCGTCTAAAGACACCGTTACAACACTTAAGCACAAAGTGTTGTGATTAGAACATCACAATGCATATTACTCATCATTGCATTACATTATAATGACCCAAGGGAAATTATTTTATAGTATCAATATCTAAACAACTTCCATAGAATCCATAAAATCTTGTCCACATATAACCGTCGATGGTTAGATTTGACTCCAAAAAATATTCTCTGTCAAGTCAGATCGACAGGAGTTGATCCAATCTACTATCCATCCAAATCATAGTTGATTGTAGGGTTGGTCGATCCACTTCCCAACTATCTTCGACTGTAGGTCAACTATAAGAATGATAGGCATGCCGACTACCCAACCGAATGGTGTGGTGTGTTGGTCGATCTCTCGACTGGCTGTGTCTAGATGTAGGTCGACCTCTCGGCCAACTGAACCCAGGAGATGTGTGATGAACCATCAATGCTTGATGTTCCAAAACCCCCCCATCAATACACAACTTTGGAGATTCATGAAGTGAAATTACATTACTGGAACACCTCCCCATAATTTCAACTTCCTAAAGCCCAAGAAAAGTGTGAAGGTTGATAAATATGGTTTCAGCTAAAGGTTTGGTGAAGATATCAACAACTTGATCTTCAATGTGAAAATATTCAAGAGAAACAATGTCATCATGAACCAACTATCGTAAATAATGAGTATGGAACTCAACATGCTTCATCTTACTATGAGCCACAGGATTGTCAACATCCTGTATGGAACTTTTATTATCACATAAGATTTTATTCAAGTTTTGAACATGAAACCCAGTCTCACCCTAAAGTTGACGAATCCAAATTGATTCAGTACCTTCTTGAACAAGACCATGATATTCTACTTATGTAGTCGACAAAGAATCTACCTTTTGTTTCTTGCATGACCACACCAAAGGTCTAGTGCTATAGCGAAACACATATCGAGTGGCTTGAGATATTGAACAATGCATTTGATGAATTTCCAGTGGATTTCTCTAGTATCCCGCATGAACCAAGAAACCACATTAACAACAAAGGAGATACCAGGTTGACTACAAGTAAGATAAATAAGAATCCTGACCAATTGTCGATAGAGTGTAGCATCGACAATGGGTGTTTAATAGGTTTTAGTAAGCTTCACTCCAGACTAAAAAGGAGTTGCACAAGGCTTGCAATCAACCATCTTAAAATGTGTCAACATATCCATTACATATTTAGACTGAGAAATGAAAAAACCATCAGACGATGGTAATACTTGAAGACCCAAAAATTAATGTAGAGTGTCAATATCTATCATGTCAAAGGAGTTAGCAAGTTGTTTCTTCAATATAAAGATGAGAGGATTAGTATTTCTAATAATGATTAAGTCATCAACATATACAACAATAGTCAAAGTATCTCCATGGGAGTGGAGAAAATACAAGTTGTGATCATATTCACACCATTTGAAACCAAGCCTAAGAAAGAAATTGTCAATCTTAGCATACTAGGCCCGAGGAGCCTGCTTCAAACCATAAAGTGACTTATTGAATCGACATACCAAATTGGAATCTGTCACAAATCCAGGTGGCTATCCCATGTAAATTTATATAGATAGGTCTTCATGAAGAAATGCACTCTTCACATCCATCTGATGAATTTTCCATCCAAAATGAGCAGCAAGGGAAAGAATCAATCAAATCAATTTCATCTTTGCAATAGGGGAACAAGTTTCAGTGTATTTGATGCCTTCTTGTTGAGAAAATACTTTCGCAACGAGTCATGCTTTATGTTTCTCAAAAACACCTTTAGAGGTAAATCTGGTCCTATAGAGCCATCAACACTTTACAATGTTCTTTCTAAGAGGTCAGGGAACCAAGTCCCAGGTTTGATACACTCTATTTACCATGGGACTTGATACCATGTTGGGGAATGAAATGGAACATGATATGAAAATGAGAACACATTACTGTAGAAAATCAAAGAGGGACGATAAATTTCGAAGAACAGAAGTGGAATCTAAAGACAAAGTTACAACACTTAAGCATAGAGTATTGTGATTAGAACATCACTATGCATATTTCCCATCATTACATTGCATTATAATGACCCAAGGGGACTTATTTTATAGTCTCAATATCTAACTGACTTCTAGAGAATGCGAAAGATCTTGTCCACATCTAACCATTGACTATTAGAGTTGTCTCCATAAAATCCTCTCTGTCAAGTTGGCTCGACAGGACTCAATCTGACCGACTATCCATCCAACTCGTAGTCGATTGCAAGGCTGGTCGATCCACCGTCCAGCTATCTTCGACTGTTGGTTGACTGTCTGACCGATAGGAACATCGACTACTCAACTAACTGTTGTGGTGTGCTAGTATATCCCTCAACCGATTGTGTCTATATGTAGGTCGACCTCTCGAATGACTGAACCCGGGAGATATGTGATGAACCATCAATGCTTGATGTTTCAACATCGCTTATTGGTAACTATTAGACTGATTGTTTGCTTTGCGGAGGTGCTAAAGATATATGTCAGAGACTATATGTTTGTACTGAAGATGTATTTTATTTACTAAGTCTTCACTGTGCCAGAATATACCTCTGTGGATCTTCGAAAGCTATATCTATGCAGACTATATGTCTTTGATAAATATGTATAATTTACTTTTATTAAATTAATAATCAACTTTTGTTTTTAATATACGTATATACGTTAAAATCATTTAGTTAAGCATATGCATTTTTTAGTAAGTTTTGTTTCCACTGTACCAAAACCACTGAGGTGCAAAACTGCAAGTTCCAACATGCAAGAGGACCACAATGAAAATACACTAGGGAATTGGAAACAAATGTCTTCAAAGGAATTGAAAATGGATGGAATGTCCACTGTACCAGATAAAAAAAACTATACAAGGCACGAAAGACACAACTATGCACGATGCAAACAAATCCTCAAGGAAAATGAATGAGAAAATAGTCACACTTGCATATGCATATATCAATACTTGTGCATTTTTGCACAGCCTAACCTATATCTTCCATACTTTAACATTTTTTATAGGTATGGTGTTCTCACAAAAAATAACTACTATATTCTCAACACCTGTGTGCACAATCTATACACGTCACTGAATCACATTGGACTGTCAAAACTTTTCATTTCCAATACTTTAGTCCAACACTTTAAAATGCATGGGAATAGTAGAAAAAAATCAATTGTGGGAAGTAATGTCTTCTGCAATTGGGAATATCGCATAAGCGGGTTGGAGGAGCATGGTGTGGGTACAAGCAATGCCTAGTCTATTGTCAACACTTGTAAGAAGAATTCATATAACTTGTGGCACCATCCTATTTGCAAGATATCCATTACTTGTACACTCTATTTGCAAGCTATCCAAGAAAGAAAATATTGCATGTTAATTTGTAACACCCTTATTTCCCCCAGCTTGTAAAACTAACTATAACTTGCCAAAAGACCGTGGTAGAATAAATATGTGTGAATGATGGATTTGATGAAACTTTTGTTATAAAAGGTAATGTATGTATTTATGTTATTAATTAAATATGGATAGTGTTGCACAATTGTTGAAAGGGAGGTTTTCCAAGATAGACCATGGTTCTATGAGAGAGATGGTGAGGGGAAACCAGAAGTGGTTGAGATGATCCCCACCAAACCAATACCTCACTGGATTTAATTTCTCAGACCCAGATTAGTCCTCGGACCTAGAAATGAATTACCAATCAGACTGGTAGATGGAATATTCATCCTCAAGAGTTAATGGGGAGATGGGGCAGAGTACCCATCTGCAATACTTCCAAACCTGACCACGATTTGGGGATTCATACCCACGCAACCTTTATGAGGAAGGAAATAAAAGAGGTGATTCATGGGCAGAGGAAGATCTGTGAGGAAGTGGAGTGGAGAGACCAATCTCCGAGAAGAGAAAATAGTGTTTTCAACTCTCTGGTTCGAGGGAGAGATGATAAACAAGATCATTTTGGGTGCAAGAATATGTTGGCAATGTTTTCAGTCCAAGATGATAAATAGGGATGAAAAGTGACTATGGAATTACTCGTACAGACCTCCTTTCTTGGTATAGAGAAAACCAGTTGCCAGGATCCTATGGGAGGAGGAGGGTAACCTCCATCCCTGACAATCACGAAGCAAGAAAAAAGAGTCTCTCTCAAAGCATCATAGTCTAACTCGTGGGTGGCCAACGGTAAATCCATTCAAGAGTGGTTGTGCCTATGATTGGGTGGAAACATACACCCCTTTTAGTAGTCTCTTCACGATTCTAGTTTTATGATAAGTATTTTCATACTCGGTGTATTGAAATGGAAATGATGATTGAATATATTTATATGTCTATGAATGAGTTATGTATTGAATGATTAAGGTAGAAATATGTATTGTCTCTCTATGAACCCATGCTTTTGAGTGGTCTTCTTCTTGCCTTATCTTAGAAGTTAGAGAGTTATGGGATGTAAGCCTACAAGAGAGTCAGGGTAGGATTTACTGGAATGCTTAAGTCCTGTCAACCTCTCGAATCTACCTTTGTGGGAATACCAAGTACAAAATCTATCGAAGGAGGGAGTATCCTCCACACCCTTCACATGTGTGACCGAGGGCTCATGCCTATGTCCTTAACTAATTCACAACTAAGATATTAGTGCATAGCGCTTGAGAATTTTGAGAACACCTATATGACCAAGGTATGGGAACCCTGCACTAGGCCTGAAAGGAGATAAACATTTCTGGCTTCAGAACTCTGAGAGTTCAAAAATCTGGGAGTTCAAAGCTCTGGAGTGTTACTCCCTTACCATTTGTAAACAAGCCAAAGGAAACCTATTGGTACGATTACCCACGAGGTTTATCGATGTCTGGAGGTTTCCCTAACCAGGGTAGATAGACCTATCCCATAGTTAAATCCTGACCCATTTACCAATCACAAAGTAATGCGAGCTGCATATCCAAGGGTATTCAGGAGTCCCCCTAACCATTGGATCTATGTTGAGGTAAGTCCAACGTTGACTACTTCGAGAGAACTGAGTTTTTATATTACCCAAATTCCCCGACGTCAAAGTTATGAATTGATGTAAGACGTGGATCTAGGGAATCCATTAGGAATCCCTCATAACCGTCCAATCAAACAGTGGAGGGACCCACACACAGTACTTCAACAAAGTCCTGCTTCGAGAGAGCTGAGTAACCATAACGTTAAATTCTCCGAAGGCTAGAGCTGTGAAGTAACGAGGACCGTAGATCTAGGGACCCTTATGGATCTCCCATGACCATTAGATCTAGACCGTAGTCAGCCTGAGGCTGACCACTCCAGAAGAAAGAAGTAAGTTGCACCACGGATGCCCAAAAGATCGAAGTTACGAAGTAACGGAGACCGTAGATCCAGGGGTTTACGTGGACACACCTTAGCCATGAGATCAAAGTGTTTGGAAGGCTATCAGTTCGGGGTGACGTGGACCCGCATTTGATGTGCCATGTGTCACTTGGATTCATATGTTTCATAGACCCTATGTTCCCATTAAAACATGACATGTGTCACCCACTGGATGGGCCACACGTCATCTCTACCTTACCGCTTGTCACCCCTGGTACTTGATTACTTAGTCCATTTGGTGGGTGGAGTCCTCGGGACCCACCTATCCTTGCCTATGTGTCTAGCACATCACCGTGTGAAAGGGCGGACCCTTCGGGAGTTCGGGACTTTGAAGGTTTTGGATGCAGTGTCGAGGATACGCTGAAAGGCCCGAAGGTCGGAGCCGCGTGGCAAGATTTCAGGATCCTTTGGGACTTTAGGAATTCAGGACTCCGGAGGATAGGCATGCATAAAGGAGAAGTGATTTTCAATGTTGAAGCACTGAATGCCGAACTTCCCTTTATCCTATGTGTTAAATAAATAAAATTCCCCACCGTTGGATTGGAAGGTGGATGGACCTTCCCCGTGGATGTAGGAACTTGGGGATGGTACGAATGAGGTGGAGCCACGTGGGCACAATGTGGCCCATGTACAATAATTCCCAAAGAACTTTGAGAGGCCATAACTTGCAATCCACAGCTCGGTTTTGAGTCTAGTAGCAGTCGTTAGAAATATACGGTTGAGTAGAAGAGGATGGAGATCTTAGGAGATGATTTGTGACAACTAAACTAAGAGAAATTTGTATGCCCCATCCCTAGAAAGTGTACTTAGGGGTCAGGTGTGTTACAAATTGGTATCAGAGAAGGCAACAACACTTGGCTTGCTTGGGCTCATGAAAGAGTCGTGAATAAATATTACTAGAAACATTTTAGGGCTAACTCCCTATCTTAACCCATTCCTAAGAGGCTTAGTTAAAACTCTACTGAAGAAAGGAATGAAACTTTATGTTGTTGTTATATATTTTGCAAAATCTGAACTTTGGGTTGTTCAAAAACTAATGGATCATTAACTAACGAAAAATGTTTTACCAGCACTCAAGAAGTCAGTGGACCACAGGAAAACTACAACATAAAGGATGGTGACACATAATGAATTGGGGAAAATCTCCCAAAATAGAGAGGAAGAATATGATGAAAGGAGGGTGATGGAAACCCCTCCACATTTCTCTGAAACCACAAGAAGCCTCATGGAATAATTATAGAGTTGTAAGGATGACAATGAAAAGATAATAAAAGAGAAGGAAAAGTAAATTGAAATTAATGCAGTCCTACTGCAAAGCTTATCAGATATACAAAGGAAACTGCAACATGGACCAACAACCAGTTATGTGGATAGAAATGACACTAAGAAAAACCAAATTCCACCTAAGATAAGAAATCATGGTCCTAAAAGTGGCCACACCAAGAGGAGCACCTCAAAGAAGGCCCAACATGGAGCCAAGAGACACTCATCAGAAGAATCCTCTAGTGAGGAAACTGATAACTCAAAGGGATCCTCTAGTAGCAAAACTAGTTCACATTCCCAGAGAAGAGGAAAGAAGAGGAACATTCCAAGAGTCATTACCCTGAAGAGTTCAAGAAAGAAAAACCACCCACTTTTGATGGATAAATTAAGAAGGGGGAAGAAGCACAAGTTTGGCTGATTCGCTTGAAGAAGTACTTCAAAGTCCATGACTACTCTGAAAATTTAAAGGTTTGAATAACCATTTTTAACCTGAATGGAAAATCCTCCATTTGGTGGGAGGACCTTAGGAATGTGAAAGGAATCCATGAGAAGGACTTCTCATGGAAACAATTTGAGAACTACTTCAAGAAGAAGTATCTATCAGAGAAATAGTTTGATGGGAAGACCAAGGAGTTCTATGAACTCAATTTGGGACAACTTACAATAGATGAATATATCAACAAATTCCTTGAGTTGATAATGTACGTACCTTACATAAAGGATTAAAAGGTAAAGATGAAATGATTTATTAGTGGACCTCCTTAGTCCTTCTAGGACATAATTGAATTTGATGAGCCAAATACCTTAGAAGACACTATCCGGAAGGCAAGGTATTGCTATGAGCAATTCAAGAATAATACAAAACCTCATGACGACTGGAAGAAGAAAAATAATTTGGGATTCAAGAAGAAGGGGTTTAAACCCTCGAGATTTAAGAACTATGGGAAGGGTTCTAAGATGAGCCTTCCTACTAAAAGTGTATATCAATAAAATTTCCTCTTAGAGTGGAAATAAACCCTTTGGAGCAGCCTCGGGTGAGACTGATAATGCAAAGAGTGAACCCTTGAAATGTTGGGGGCGTGGAGAAGAAAATCTACTGAGATAATTCCCATATATGGAACGGAACAATAAGAGGGTATACAACGTCCAAGAGGCTACCATAATCAATGATGTGGCTAGGAGCATGCCACAAATTTATGCAACCTTGGACAATAGACAAGCCAACCACCAAGCTTCAATGGTGGAGATGGAAGGTATGATTGCCAACCATCTAGTTTCCATTTTAATTGACCCTAGTTCTAATTTGAGTTATGTTTCCCCTCAGATTATTGAGAAATGTAAATTGAAACAAGTTAAACATGTTAAATCATGGTTGTTAGAACTAGCCATTGGAACCAAAATAAAAGTAACAGAGGTCATACCAGCATTCCAATTCATTATGGATGGATGGCCCACCCAAGAAACCCTAAAAATGCTCCCTTTAGGATCTTATGAACCTCTAATTGGCATGGAATGGTTGGTTGTCCATAAAACCAAGTTGAACTATTACAATAAAACTTTGGAGTGTGAAGATGAAGAAGGGATTCAAAATCCTATCTTAGTGAGACAAATATCAACCATTCAAGTGAAGAAGTATTGTAGAAAATGATTCCCTTTATTTGCAATACATGTGTTGGACTATGTCGAGAACAATAAAACCATCCTAGAGGAAAATACCATATTAAGAGAATATAAATATGTGTTTCCAGAAGAGGTACCACGTCTACCTCCAAGAAGATATATTGAATTTTCAATAGAACTTGCACCAGGAGCGGTGCTAGTGTCTAGAACACCCTATAGAATGAGTACACCAAAGCTAGTTGAGCTCAAACTAAACCTAAAGGAAATGATGTACAAAGGCTACATTCATCCTAGTGTGTCTCCATGGGGATCACCAACCTTGTTTGTGAAAAAGAAGGATGGAACACTCAGGTTGTGCATAGACTATAGGAAACTCAATAAGATGACCATTAAGAATAAGTATCCCTTGCCAAGGATCGATGACTTGTTTGAACAATTAAGGGGTGATTTAAATTTTCTCCAAGATCCACTTGAGGTATGGATACCATCAGGTCCGAATTAAGCATGAAGACATCCACAAAACAACCTTTAGGACAAGATATGGTCACTATGAATTTTTGATGGTGCCATTTGGGATAACCAATGCACCAACCACTTTTATGTGCTTAATGAATAATGTACTCAGTAAGTTCTTAGACAGATTTGTATTGGTTTTCATTGATGTTATCCTAATATATTATAAGGATAGGGAAGAACATGAAGAACATCTCAAGTTAGTGCTTCAAGTGCTAGGAGAATATCAACTCTATGCTAATTTTACTAAGTGTGACTTTTTCCATAAACAAGTCCATTACTTAGGCCATGTTTTTTCTGAAGAAGGAGTGGCAGTTGATGCTCACAAGATCAAATCCATTATGTATTGGCCTACCCCAAAGGATGTATCTGATATCATATCCTTTATGGGCCTAACAAGATAATATAGGAGGTTCATAAAGGGATTTTCCAAGATCGGTTTCCCAATCACCTACCTTCAGAAAAAGGGAGTTAAATTCATTTGGACATTAGAATGTGAAGAGAGATTCCAAGAGATGAAATACCTTCTAACCAATGCAATTGTAATGAAGAGTGTAGACCCAAACAAGGACTTCCTTGTGTGTACAAATTCCTACAAGGAAGGACTTAGAGCAGTCCTTCTGCAAGAAAGACATGTAATTTGCTATGAATCCAAAAAATTGAATGAGAATGAAATCAATTATGTGACCCATGATCTAGAATTGGCTATCATAGTGAATGCTCTAAAAATGTGGAGGCATTATCTCCTGGGTAGAATATTTTTGGTTATGACATACCATTGTGGGTTGAGATATATGTTTGATCAACCAAAGCTCAATGTTATACAAGCTAGATGGATGGCTCTCCTTAGTGAGCTTGATTTTTAAACCAAACATATCAAAGGAAAGGAAAATAGAGTGGTTGATGTCCTTAGCAGAAGTATGAAATTCATTCACTTGGAAGCTGTAAGCACCTGTGAAACAAACGTCAAGGAGATATTAAAATATGCACAAGAAACAGATGATTTTTTCAAGATTGTAAAATCATAGTTGGAACAAGAACCACATGGATTAAGTATGAGGGTTATCAATTGTTGAATGATGGCCTACTAACTTACAAATGTAGGTTGTTTATTCCAAATTGTGATGACTTGAAAAGGTTCACAATGGATGAAATACACAAAAGACCATATACTGGTCATCTTGATTATCAGAGGATGATCACAACCACTAGGAATTTATTTTATTGGCCTGGACTGAAAAAGGACATGGTTGATTACTTAGCCAAATGTACATAATTTCAGCAGGTTAAGGAAGGGCACCGGTATCCAGCAGAACTATCGTAGCCCCTACCAATTCTGAAATGGAAATGGGAAGCTATCACCATGGATATCATCACAGGGTTACCAAAATCATCCAAACAGAATGACACCATCATGGTAGTTGTGGAAAAACTAAGACTGCCCACTTCATTCCCATCAAGTCAACTTGCATGGAAACAGATATTGCCAGTATTTCCATGAAAGAAATATTTAGGTTGCATGGCATGCCTAAGGAAATCATATCCAACTGAGATGCGAAATTTTCTTCAAATTTTTGGAAATCTTTCTTTGCTAGTTTTGAAACTAAATTGCTATTTAGTACAACCTATCACCCTCAAAATGATGGACATACCAAGAGGGTAAACCAAGTATTAGAGGACATGTTAAAGATGCATGTAATGCATCATCCTAAGAAGTGGGAATACTACCTACCACTGGTAGAATGTTCCTACAACAATGGCTATCAAGAGTCATTGAAGATGAGCGCTTTTGAGGCCCTCTATGGTAGACAATGACAAATTCCAATCAAATGGGATAAACCAGTAGATATAATTACAATTAGGCCAGATATGCTAAAATAAATGGAACAAAAAGTAATCCAAATAAGGAAGAATCTGAAAATGGCTCAGGGTAGACAAAAAATCTATGCAAACATAAAAAGGACTCCTAGAGAGTTCACAATAGGGGATCATGTGTATCTCCAAGTTAGACCTAGGAAAAGATCCTTGAGAATGGGAGCATGTGCCAAGATGTAACCTCGGTATTGTGGACCCTTTGAAATTTTGGATAGAGTGGGACCTATATGATATAGTCTAGCACTTCCTCCCACAGTGAAGGCACATAATGTTTTCCATGTTTCATTACTGAAGAAATATGTACATGATTCTGATCATATAATTGACTAGTTTGTGATTCAAGTGGATCTAGAGGGTGATTTTTTTCCAAAAACACAATGCATAATAGACAAGAAGGAAACCCCAGTCAGTAACAAAACCATTGCACATTTCTAGGTACAATGGAAACACTTTGGTCCAAATGAAGGGACATGGGATATGGAGGATGCCATGAAATAGGCAGAGCCATTTTTGTTTACTTCTGTATATATAGAGAACTTTAGCAGGTAGAACATTGAGAATGATGTTCCTTTAAGGGGGAGGATATTGTAACACCCATGTTTCCCCCATCTTGTAAAAATTACTATAACTTTCCAAAATATTGTGGTAGACTAAATATGTGTGAATGCTAGATTTGATGAACCTTTTGTTATAAAAGGTAATGTATGCATTTATTTTATTAATTAAATATGGATAGTGTTGCACAACTGTTGAAAGGGGGGTTTGCCAAGATAGACCATGGTTATATGAGAGAGATGGTGAGGGGAAACCAAAAGTGGTGAGATGACCCCCATCAAACTAGTACCTCATTGGATTTAATTGCTGAGACCCATAACAGTCCTCTGACCCATAAATGAATTACCAGTCAGACTGGTAGCTGGAAGAGTCCTCCTCAAGAGTTAATGAGGAGAAGGGGAGGAGTACCGATTTGTAAGACTTCCAGACTTGACCATGAGTTGGGGATTCAGACCCACACAACCTTGTTGAGGAAGGAAAGAAAATAGGTGATTCGTGGGCAGAGGCATATCTGTGAGGAAGTAGAGTGGAGAGACCAATATCCCAGAAGAAAAAGAGCATTTGCAACTCTCTAATTTGAGGGAGAACTGAGAAACAAGCTCGTTTTGGGTGAAAGAATATGTTGGAAATGTTTTCAGTCCAAGATGATAAACGGGGATGATGAGTAACTGTGGAAGTACTCGTGTATACCTCCTTGCTTGGTACAGAGAAAACCAGTTGCCAAGATCCTATGGGAGGAGGAGGGTAACCTCCATCCCTGAATATCATGGAGTGAGAATAAAGAGTCTCTCTCAGATAATCATGGTCTAGCTCAGGGGTGGGAAACAATAAATCTATTCAGGAGTGGTTGTGCCTATGTTTGGGTGGAAACATGCACCCCTTTTAGCAGTCGCTTCATGATTATGGTTTTCTGATAAGTATTTTCATACTCTGTGTATTGAAACGGAAATGATGATTGAATATATTTATATCTCTATGAATGAGTTATGTATTGAATGATTAGGATAGAAATATGTGTTGTCTCTCTATGAACCCATGATTTTAAATGGTCTTTTTCTTGCCTCATCTTAGCAGTTAAAGAATTATGGGGCGTAAGCATGCAAGAGAGTTGGGGTAGGATTTACTAGAATGCTTAAGTCCTACCGACCTCTCGAATCTACCTTCATGGGAATACCAAGTTAAATCTCGATGGAAGATGGTTGTCTCCTTCAGACCTTTCACCTGTGTGACTGAGGGATCATGCCCGTGTCCTTAACCAATTCACGTCTAAGAGATTAGCACATAGCCCATGAGAATTTTCGGAGGACCCATATGACCAGGATCTAGGAACCCTACACTAGGCCCAAAAGGAGATAAACCTTTCTGGCTTCGAAACTCTGGGAGTCTGGAGCTTCGAAGATTTATACCCTTACCATTTGTAAACCAGGAGAAGGCAACCTGTTGTTATGGCTACCCATGAGGTTGATCGACATCTAGTGATTTCCCTAACCAAGGTAGATAGAACTATCCCATCGTTAAATCCTGGCCCTTTTACCAATCATCAAGTAACGTGAGCCGCAGATCTGAGGGTATTCAAGAGTCTCCCTAACCATTAGATATACACTGAGGTAAGTCCAACATTGACTAATTCGAGAGAATTGAGGTTTTATAGCACCAAATTCCTCGAACATCGGAGTTACGAATTGATGTAAGTCGTGGATCTGGGGAATCTGTTGGGAACCCCTCATAACCGTCTGATCAAATAGTGGAGGGACCCATGCATGGTACTTCGGTGAATTCCTGCTTCGATAGAGAAGAGTGACCATAATGTCAAATCCTTTGAAGGCTGGAGCTGAAGTAACAAGGACCATAAATCTAGGAACCCTTCGAGATATCCCATGACCGTTATATCTAGACCATGGTTAGCTCGACGCTGACCACTCTAGGAGAAAGGAGGAATTCACACCACAGATCCCCATAATGTTGAAGTTACAAAGTAACAAAGGCCGTAGATCCAAATTTTTACGTGGAAACACCATAGTCATGAGATCAAAGGGTTTCGAAGGCTATCACTCTAGGGTGATGTGGACACACATTTGACGTGCCATGTGTCACCTAAATTCATACATTTTGAAGACCCAATGTTCCCATTAAAACATGACATGTGTCACCCACTATAGGGGCCATGCGTCATCTCTACCTTGCCGCTTGTCACCCCTAGTACTTTCTTACTTGGTCCATTTGGTGGATGGAATGCTTGGGACCCACATGTCCTTTCCTTCATGTTTAGTACGTCACCATGTGCGAGGGTGGAACCTTCGCGAGTCTGGGACTTCGAGACTTTGAAAGTTTGGGATGCAGTTTTGAGGATAAGATGAAAGGCCTGAAGGTCAGAGCCACATGGTGATATTTCTATCTCCTTCAGTAGTTCGATAATTTGAGACTCCGGAGGATAGGCGTGCAAAAAGGAGAAGGGACATTCAGTGTCGAAGCATTGAATGTCGAACTTCCCTCTGGCCCATGTGTTAAAGAAAGACCATGTCCCGCCATTGGATTGGATGGTAGATGGACCTTCCCCGTGGATGTAGGAATTTTGGGATGGCATGAATGAGGTGGATCCACTTGGGCGTCATGTGGCCCATGTCCGATAAGGACCAAAGAACTTCAGGAGGCCATAACTTTCAATCTAGAGCTTGGTTTTGAGTCTAGTAGCAGTCGTTAAAAAGATACGACTGAGTAGAAGAGGATGGATATATCGGGGAGTGTTGAGACTCTAAATTGAAATCCCCACTACCCTATTATACTCCTCATCTATACCTTTTTGGCTTACCTAAGCTTGGGTAAATGACAAATAACACTACCATTAGCCATTGATAAGGTCATAAGGTAAAGTATAATTAATTCATGCATTTTTGTGGTTTATTGAGCTAGGAGATTAAATGTTTCATGTACTAGTGCTTCAATTTTCCATGTATAATATTTGACCTCTAGATAAGTCCAACCTTTCTATACCATCTCAGCTATTTGGTACTTGTGCACCATATTTCCACTGTCCGAATCCGGTACCACGCGCACCTTCTATTCAGATCCGGTACTGAATCTCACCTATCGTGATATGGTACCAATGGCCGTAGACTGTCGTGATCCAGTACCACCATTTGTGCACTGTTCGGATCCAGTACCATTTACCTGTCATGGTACGATACCAATACAGGAAGATGAATGTACCAATTTTAGCTCCAGATCGTGCCCAAGACAATTGTTGGATGTTTATTGAATCATAAATGTTTTAGCAAGGCTATGTTAGGATAGTTTGTTGTTGCTTCATCCTCATGCACTTCGGTTCATGAGGATGAAGCTTAAAATATGTAACTGAATAATTAAATTTAACAATTGAATGATTTGCAAACGATTTCACCTCCTTGTGTTTCACGACTAAGATTGTTTAAATAGTCATGGCAAGGATGGTGGAGGTAGTAGAGAGTTAGCATAATACAACATGTGAAGTAGCATTATATATTGCAGAACATATTCTAGGTGAACATTAATATAAGGACGCCATTTATCTCCATGTCTTGATCATATATGATTGAATGTGAGTTGAGTGGTTATCATAGTTTGATTCTATGTTTTGAAGTTTGCGTAAGAGTAATGTGTGGGTTGAAAGCAAGATTACTATAAACTCCAGTCGCTGACCTATTGAAGCAAGAAGGGCCCACCACCCAACAAAGGTCATCACCTTCGTAGATTATTATTATCATTTGCTTTCAATAGTGTAAATGTTAGATTAGTTGAAGCTTTAATTATTTCAGATGATAGCAATACAGTTTAGACTAGGATTTCAATTATATGATTGCTTATAGATCTTTACTCACTCTGTTTTGCATATGCTCTGTTTTTAGAATTTGATTTTGTTTAATAGACATGAATGTTGGCAACAGTATTCAGAGATATTTGAAGGAGAACTAGTGAATTTCACAATAGCACATTGTGAACCACAACATACTCGATATATTGACTGTTGAACTACCCATGCTATGTCTTGATGATTGATGTGTGACTTCCCTTTCAGAAGTGTGGTTGCATAGTTAGTTCTCTAGGTCAGATAGCAGAGTTGATCTATCAAAAGAACTCCATCTCATACTTGCATATGCCATAATGGAGTAGATAGCCTCTATGTGAAAGACAACCAAAGTGTATTTCAGTTTGCTAGTTTGTTTTGTTTCCAGCATACATAATCTAGAATAGTTCTATACTCATGACATTAGAATTACCTTTCTTAATGGTGTCTTGTAACTCTCTTGATTACGAATCCCAGATTGATAATTAATGAGTGCATTATACTAAACATATAAGCAACACAACATTTTGGAACCATTGTCGGGGAGCTGCAAACGGTAGGAAGTGATTTTTAGCTTAGATTGTTTGCATAAATTTTGAATGTTTTTAAAGGCTTCTTGAGGGAGGAGGATAAAACGTTTAAGACATGAGTGAAGAGATGCGCGACCACTAGAGTGGGGTTCTCTGAAGCCAGGTTTCCTTCTTACCTTCTAGATATAATTAGGATTTCAATTCAATTAAGAATCAAAATTCCATTTTATGCATAGATATAGATATAACAAGGGTATATTTGTAAGCTCTAAAGATTCAAAAACANACTAATCCAACTGACACTGGTGCAGGAAAAATTCCACCGGGAGAAAATTCAAGGGGAGCCAGCGAGGCTCCAGAAGGAGAACCTAAAATGGAATAATCAACATTGGGGTGGGCAGAACGTGGATCTGCTGAACATTTTGGAGACACAGAAAATCCAGTTTCTGAACCATCTATCAGTGGAATGGCAGAAGAAGGAAATGAATCCACAGAGACTAAGACTTTTGGGTTTCCAATCTTGGACATTTCCAGAAACATCAGCATGAAAAATATCCCACTATCATCGCTACCCACTTTCAGAGGTATGTCAACTGAAGATCCAGATTTATTTTTATTCGAGTTTGACATATTATGTAGAAGCTATAACTACTCAGACGATGCCCAAAAACTTAAGCTCTTTCCTGCTACAATGAAATATTCAGCCTTAAGATGGTTCATGAGCTTAGGAGAAAATACAATCCTCTCTTGGGATTAGATGAAAGACGCATTTTTATGGAAATACCAGGACTATTGTAAGGATAATGCTAAAAATGACATTTTTAAAATGCAGAAAACAGAAGATGAAAGCCATGAAGACTACTTAGAAAGCTTCTTATACAACTATCAAAAATAAAAACTATTCACCATAGACCCATCTATAGTAAGAATTGTAATCTTGAAAGGTCTTAGAGATGACTGCATAGAAGTTTTAAACTTGTTGAGTTCAGGAGATGTACACCAAAATACTTTTGCAGAGATTGCAAATTATTGTAGAAGATACTCAAGAGGACAAGCTAAAATAGGCAAAGGACCAAGAGATCCTTTTAGCAAAAATACAAAACAAATCTCAGGGACTGTCACTAGAACTGAGTTAGGAAACGTATTCAAGAACTTTAAAATAGACATCTTGAGCACAATCAGTAACCATTTAGATACTCTAAAACTGAAAAAAAAAACAAGAAGAAGAGGTTGCTTTAGCAATATTTTTTCATAGATGTAGAAAGAAGCACATTGAGAAGGAATTCCCATTAAATGTCATAGAAATATGTGGCCTGTGTACACTAGAACACCCCACATCTGAGTGTCTGACTTTGCTTGAGCTACAAGCCATGTATAGGGGAGGAGGAGTCTCACAAGAACAACCATACCCTTCCAAAAGACCTTGGAGAGCCCAAAACCCCAATACATTTTATGACCCTAATGCACAATATCAACAACAATAATGGGGTCGTTCCCCAATGACCTATCCACAATGGACACCTCAGCAAGCTCAAACTCAACCTTGGCAACAAGGTTGGAGGGGACCTGTGTATGGAAATCCCTCTTACCCTACATATCCACAGTACCCTGCAAACATTTCCCAATTACTACCTAGATTCAACCCACCATAGATACAAGATTTACTCCCACCTCCTATACAACAGCAATTTACAACCCCCTTGAACGCTAACCAGCAGCAACAACCACCTATAAATGCCAATCAACAGCAAAACCAAGTTTCCCACAACCCTCTGAAACCAACATAAATCCCTGCCCAACCAATCCCTAACCCCAATAATCGAACCACCCACCTAGTACAAAATACAGAAGTTCAAACCTCTCCCACCTATGAAATTCAACTACGATCGGGGAAAGTTGTAAACTAATCAAGTCCTGCACTAATAATTCAGAAAGAAAATGATAATCATTCTGAGGAAGAAAACACTCAAACCACCCCTGCAGAAGAAGAGACATCCTCTCCTATTCCAATCACTTCTCAGTCTATATGAGTACCCCAACAAGTTAATCTCCCACCCTACCCTGAAAGACTATTAGTGAAGAAACCTGACCCACCCTTGCACAGAGATATAGAAGATGAATTACGAAATGTATGTATAAAAATACTTCTGCTGCAAGCCATTAAGGATATCCCCTTATATGGAAAAATCGTAAGGGATATTTGCATTAAGAAACCAGGAAGGAAGAAGAAGGAACCTCCCCTTGTTCAGGTGGTGGGACAATTATCTGAATTTATTTCTGAAATTCCATACAAATATAATGACCCTAGAAGCCCAGTAGTCACTGTTGAAATTAATGGTATTTCTCTACGAAACACACTCATTGATTTGGATGAAGCAATTAATGTAATGCCTTTTGACACTATGCAAAATCTCTAAATCAACCAATTAAGACCAACCCAAAACATGATAGAGTTGGCATATAAGTCAGTCATTAGCCCTGCAGGAAGTCTAGATGATCTCACAGTCACTCTAGCTTCTTGGGAATATCCAGTAGAATTTTTAGTCATCTATTCTAAATCATCCTCCAAGCTAGGACACCCTGTGGTTCTTGGTCTCCCTTGGCTGGCCATAGCAGATGCCTTTATCAGCTGTCGGTCTGGTGAGATGACTATATCCAATGGCACATATAGCCAAAAACTTGTTCTCTTCCCTCCTGCCCAACTAGCACAAAAAATATCTGTTTGGTTAGAAAACCCTTATGGAGAGGAAGATTGCATCATACCCCTATTAAAACTTGAACAAGTAAGAGGAATGCAAGAACAATCGGATGAACAAGTATTAATTTTATTTTTGGCTGACACAAATTGCATTGAATACCCGAGGTCTTTTGCAAAATTGTCACATAATTTCAGTTCCAAATTTCAACAAACTTGGCACCTTGATATCACTCAATTATATACTTTACCACCAGCTTCCTCAGAGAAGGAAGAAACTACTGAACTTGTTGATATTAGCCCAGGAAAACCTTTGTATATCAACTCTAGTTTGGAACGAGAACAAAATACACAAGTAATTGAAATGCTCCAAAGACAATTTGATGCCTTTGCATGGGATTATGCAGACATGAAAGGAATTCACCCTGACACATGCACACATCATATCTACACTAATGACCAAATCAGACCAGTTAGACAACATCAATGAAGGATGGATCCAGCCCTTAAAGATATTGTAAAAGAGAAATTGCAAAAACTCCTTCAAGCCAATCTCATATACCCCATTTCAGATAGTCAATGGGTATCTCCACTTGTCATAGTTCCCAAGAAAAATGGTAAGTGGAGAATATGTGTAGAATTTCGGGAGTTGAACAAAGGAACCCATAGGGATTATTTTCCCTTACCATTTATTGATCAGGTGTTGGATACCTTGTCCGGAAAGAAGTATTTTTCATTCCTGGATGGGTTTAGTGGTTATAACCAAATACAAATAGCACCCAAAGACCAGGATAAGACCACTTTCACCTGCCCATGGGGTACCTATGCTTATAGGGTGCTCCCTTTTGGACTTTGCAATGCCCCAACCACTCTTCAAAGGGATGTCCTAGCCATTTTCTTTGACTTGACCAATAATTGCGTGGAAGTCTACATGGATGACTTTACAGTCCATGGACAAGACTTCCAGGAAGATTTGAACAGTTTAGAAAAAGTCTTGATTAGGTGTAAGGAAACTAATCTTTCCTTAAGTAATGAAAAGTAAAAAATGATGCTCACTGAAGGTATTGTTTCGGGACATCACATTTCTAGTTCTGGAATGAGAGTTGATCCAGTAAAGATTTATATTATCACACAAATCAGAATACCTTCCTCACAAAAGGAAGTTAGGAGATTTTTAGGACATGTTGGATACTATAGAAGATTCATTTCGAATTTTACAAGCCTAGATACCCCTTTATTCAAGTTATTATCTAAAGAAGTCGAATTTAAGTGGGATGATGAATGCCAAATATCTTTTGAAATTCTAAAACATAAATTGTCAACTACCCCTGTATTAAGAGGACCAAATTGGTCCCTTCCTTTTCATATCTATACCGATGCCTCAGACACAACTCTTGGGCCAGTTCTTGGACAAAGAGAAAATCAAATGCCCTATGTTATTTACTTTGTCAGTAAAAATATGTCTCCAGCTGAAGTTAATTATATGGTCATAGAAAAATAATTGCTAGTTGTAGTCCATGCTATCAATAAATTTAGACACTATATGACAAGATATTAAGATTTTGTACACACTGATCATTCAACCATCAAATTCTTAATGAACAAACCTGTAACAAATCCTAGAGTTACAATATGGCTCTTATTATTACAAGAGTTTAATATCAACATTATTGATAGACCTGGTAAGGATAATCTTGTGGTTGATTTCTTATCTAGAATGATTCATCTGGGAGATAACGCACCAGTAGAAGATAACTTTCTTGATGAAAATTTGTTTGCTATTTCTACATTCACTCCTTGCTATGCAGATGTAGCTAACTATCTTGTGACAGGGAAGATGCCTCAAAAATTTTCTCCTAGAGAAAAACAGAAAGTAATTCAGCTAAGTGCAAACTACATGTGGCACGATGATTGCCTCTACAAAACAAAACCAGATTTGGTAATCAGGAGATGTGTAAGGGAAGATGAAATTCATGATATTCTGCAAGCCTACCATGATGGTCCTTGTGGAGGAATCTTCACAGACAAGAAGACCACTTACAAAGTTCTGCAATCTAGTTACTACTGGCCTCATATTTTCAGAGATGTTAAAACCTATGTATCCAATTGTGATGAATGCCAACGAATGGCTAAGCCTAATACACGAGACCAAATGCCACTTCAATCCCAAGTAGTTATTGAGCCTTTCGAGAAATGGGCATTAGATTTTGTAGGGCCCATTAACCCTGCATCTAAAAAGAAAAAGTATATACTTGTATGAACTGACTATGTGACTAAGTGGGTTGAAGCAAAATCTTTACCATCTGCAAGTGAACAATCAGTAGTATATTTCCTTTTTAATGACATCTTTACTAGATTTGGTGTACCTCGAGAAATTATGACTGATCAGGGAACTCAATTTACCTCTCATCTAGTCAAAGCTGTTACAGAACAGTACCAAATAAAACACAGGAAATCTACACCCTACCATCCACAGGCAAATGGACAAGTACAATCTACCAACAAAGTTATTGAGTCCATTCTTGCCAAAACAGTATAGCTACACCACAAGGATTGGGATGACAGATTATTAGAATCCTTATGGGCTTATAGAATCACCTAGAGGAATACAACAAGACATACACCCTACGAGTTGGTGTATGGGAAGCAGGTGCTTCTTCCCATAGAATTCCAGATCAAAACCTTCAGGACTACAGTACAAGTTGGCATGAACTTGGATGAAGCCCAGCAACAAAGAATCTTGTAGCTTAATGAGTTGGACAAAATCAGACAGGAATCACTTCAAAGAACCACCCTCATTCAAGAGCAGAGAACAAAATAGCATGACAAGTATCTCAAAAAGAAAAAATTTCAACAAGGAGATTGGGCCCTATTGTATGATAGTAGATTCAAGAACTTCAAAGGTAAGTTAAATACTCATTGGATGGGACCTTATGAAATTGACACTGTCTATGATAATGTTTCAATTAGGATAAATACAATTGACGAACAACAGACACCACTACCTGTGAATGGTCATCGGTTGAGAAGCTATAACAAAACCCTGTCAAAAGAGGAATGTATGACTCATATACTATAGAATTTAGATATGCAGGTGATCAGTAAGGAAGGATACCCTCCTACTGATCCACATTTATTGATTGGTTTATTAGAAACTTATGTACATAGGTGTGGATCGAGTTTTGTTAATAAGTTGAAGGTAACAAGAGATTCTTACCTCCTTTTGTTTTACTTTCACAATTTTTTGTAAGTAAATTTCTATAATTTATTTGATCCTTCATGAACTTGCTAAACATCAGTTTGTAGGCATCAACAATATTATGTTCTGATCCGGTACCAGTAATACTACTTTGGTACCAGAAATCCTATTTTGGTCTGGTACCAATAGTCCTGTGTTGGTCCAGTACCAGAAGTTTGTCCTTATACGGTACTATCAAGACACATTACCTAATTGACAAGGCATGTTATGCATATTTCAAAATCTTATGTCAATTAACCTGAAGTATGAAGCCATGCAACAACCACTTAAGCTGGAACCAAGGAGCCGAATGCAACATCAAATGGCAGCCCTTGTGAAGCAATAATTTATTTTGGTTCTATTGACAACTAAAGGGAAGTATCTTTAATTTCTTTTGGTTATGTTGCTAGCTAAAAGGAAGTATTTTAATTTCTTTTGGTTCTGTTGCTAGCTAAAATGAAGTATTTTAATTTCTTTTGGTTCTGTTGCTTGAAAAAAAAAGGACACAATCTTTACCTATGATTGTTCAAAAAACCATAATCTGCTTCAAAGACTAGAAGTTGTCTTTATCCAGTATTTCAGCATGATTAAAGGGACAAAAATATATTATCCTACAAGTAAATATCTCACCCTAACTAGACTTCAATAGTATTCATTGGATTATCTTACTAAAGAGTAACATATGAGTATATGAACACTCTCTATCATGGGCACACTAGGAAAACTTTTATGGAAGAGGATGTATCAGTACCCTAAGGAAAATTTAGGTCATTCTCTTATGGACAAACGCAGACACAATTATACATCTGGATCACTCTAAAGAAATAATGTGCATAAAAAGTTTATTTTTTCTTCAAACAAATCTTTAAAAGACATTCAAAGAAGAGAATATACCTTCCAACCCAATACAATCCCATCCTATAAAAAGGTTTTCAGACGAGCCTCCATTTTCATCATGTAAAGCACTCTTTAATAAAAACCAAAATAGGTGACTATCGACAAGAAGCCTCTGATGGAAAAAGGGTTTAAGAGGCTAACCCACTGAGATACTGAACAGGTCTGCTGGCAGCGGGTACCGGTTTGTGGTATGACTAGGCAAACCCATTAGGGTACTGAATAGACCTGTTGGCAATGGGGCATTCTGCCTAGGAAAGGGATCTCTCACTAACTATCACAACTACCCTATCGGAGTACTGAATAGGCTTGCTGGTTGTGGGTTCTGGTTGAGAAATGTCTCATCTCTACTTGTCTGATTGAAAAATTCACCTTTGTCATCTAAAAAAGCAAAGGTCACTATTGGCATTTATGAGATACAAACTCCAAATTAACAAGAAACATAACTACTACAAGCAAATGTCCATTTGAGAATTAACCTAAGTCAACTTATTGGTCTGGAATCTAAAGCCTACATTACCTAAGAAGGAAACTTCTTAAGAGTACAACCCTAACTAGGGAGTCTAATCTACTTATACTGTGAAATTTATCTATAACATCTAATGATAGTAAATCTCTGAAGCAAGTTAGGATGGATCTATTCTTCTGGAAAACATATAAAAGCTTCCCTATTTTCATTGTTGAATGCTACCTTTGTCAATAAGTCAACAAAAGAAAGGCAATTTCAATTTTTAGACATGTGATCATATGCTAGGTGATAAATGTACTGCTGGAATTTGATTTGGTTTCTTTCCTCTTATAATCTTTTCTCCATTATGATACAGAATGTTGAATATTCTTTCATAAAGATATGCAACATCCTTGGTGTTAGCTCCCAAAATAAATCAGTCACTATGGTTTCATTTTGTGGTTGATAACATGGCTATTGGTAGTTTTCTCCAAATTTGTTTTAAGTTTTTCTAGTAGCAAAACTTAGGTTTTAATTTATGTCTTAGAAATAAGACGATCCATAAAGGTCTTCCCTTTAAAAATTTCATGAAAAACTTTCAACAGCTAACGTGTGTTTTAAAGACGATGATTAGCTGGTGAAAGCGACGATTTTCAACAGCTAAGGAGCATTTCCCATGGGCCGTTAGCTGGTGAAAGCAACGATTTTCAACAGCCAAGGAGCATTTCCCACGGGCCATTAGCTAGTGAAAGCGGGGATCACGTGTGTTTTCTCCACGTTTTCAAAAAATCAAAAGATGACATGCTCAACACACGTCATGTAATCATTATAATGTGTTGGTGAAAGTGGATAATGATGAATATTTGGGTTTTCACGTCTAAATCAGATTGCAAAGCGGATCTTGTTCAGAAATGCATGCTTCACGATAATGGCGTTAGAAATGGCGAATTCAAATCCATCATCACAGGTGAAGGAGCGGTACTACTTGGCTAGTGACATCAAATCGACGTATCATTTCTCAAACATGCATCATTAACAAGCATATGATAAGTTTTCAATTATGAAAGATAGCGCCGAGTGTTTTCACCAGCACAAAACCTCGGCTCAAACAACAGATTGCAGTGTTTTGTGTGCAAAATCGTTTCGGGTTCAAATTACATATGGCAAGGAGACGAAGTGGTTATTTGTTAAGAAAAGAATTGGACAGTCTTTCCTTTCCACATGCGCATCCAGAGGTGCAAAAACACTTCTCAGACGCAGGTTGCATGGGATATGTCGAGAAGATATAGAACGGTTGTCACCAATCAACAGCAGAAGCATTTGCTAAAATATATGATGGAAATAAAGCCTATGTTGGGTATTTATAAATCCTCGTGGATGAAGCTGCCATTGCTGCAGTGACCAGTTTACCTAGATCAGGCCAGAGTTGGTTCAAAACGACAGCAACCAAGAACCTAAATTTCAGAGCATATCTAAAGGAAGAATTCAGAAATAATGCATGGAAGAAGAGCATGCCAGTTTCCCATTTAGAGGATGAGTGGAAGGATTTTTTTAAGGGCATCCAACTCTACATAACTTCAAAAGGCAGGTACGACAAACTGATTTTATACCATTTCAAGCTCTTAGACCATTTTACAGGGAAAAATCTCCTAAATTTACCTTTCTTCTTGCACAAGAGATTAACTAAAGTCTGTAAAAAGATTAGAGTTGAAACTCTAAGTATGAAGAACACTCTTTTCCACTTTGGCCTAATTAAATTGATAATCCTGGAGGAGCTAAGACAAAAAGGAAGGACTTGGCAACATTTTCTTTTTTGGGAGGGCTTTGAAACTCAAACTCAACCCATGAATGAACAGAAGAGAGATGGAAAAAGGCAATTGACTCCTCAAAGAAGATCGAGGAAGAGGAAAACTCTTCCAGGACCACCAGAAGATAGGATCTCTAGTGTAAGGTCTCACGGGTCAAAGAAAAAATTGGATTTTGAAACTACTACAGAGAAACCTACAGAAAAGAAAACAAACATCTTAAATCTGCCATACACAGACTCAGAGCCAAAGCAAGAAGATGAAATCCCTGCCATTAAAAGCCCTGAACACTCCATTGAATTTGCACAGGATTGTGAGACTTTTACTCACACTGATGAAGGTGAAACATCAAAGAGCACAAAGTAAAACAAAACATAGAAAATCAAGCAACTTAAAGAAGTGATTGCTCAGCAGGAGGTTTTAGAAAGAGTAATTAAGGAAAGATACAAAACTATGTTTGATAATTTCGCAGAAACAAATGCTGCATTTGAAAAGTTGGCTCGTGAAAGTGTCAAGGACAAGAAGAGGAAAAATAAAATCACCAAATACTAACAGTCTATGGTCGTTAGCAAAATGCCTTAAGAGGAAGATTAGAAAATTGAAACAAGAGCAAAAGTCACACCCAGATTTGCAAGTGCTAGCTCAGGTTGCTGTGAATATGAAAGGGGATAAAGTAGAGACACGCTGAGTTTTTGATACAACCACAATTTTGGAGGTGAAGGTTCATTTTGGGCCAAGGTAGAGCTTTCACCAACACAAAGGGAAAATTTACAACCAGTTAGCTGGTGAAAGGAAATGCTTTCACCAGCTAACCAGCGAATCATAAGGCGAGTTAGCTGGTGAAAGCACGTAAAGAATTTTTGAAGGCTAAGGATGGACCAGGGTGATTTTCATAGGATTTAAAGAGGTTCCAGAGAATTAAAGGATTAACAACTTGGTCAAAAAATAGTCAACATCAGAGATTCATGGGATTTTTGAAAACCAAATGCTAAATTGATCTCCTAAAGTGTCGACTGTGAGTAACTGAATAAATCCAGCTGCCAAGACAGGTGCCTTTACCATGTTTCATGACACAACAAATTCCAGAAGTTGAAGAAGCACAGATGTCAAATTTTGAGATGGAAGACAATTCGAATGCTAGTCTAGCCACTAGTCTTTGTTATCGATTTGCTTAGCTAATTTGATTTGCTATTTTTAGATACAGATCCAAGTTTTCAGGATCTTAAAAACTGATTGTAAAAGGCTATAAATGCCTATCTTTTTTAAGAGACAAGGTTTCAAACTGGGAATATATTTTGTGCTACTGTATAGACTCTGATTTACATAATAAAAGTACAGTCTCCTTTTGTTTTCAATATCAGAAATATCCATGTTTCCTTTTCTGTACTTTATTTCAGTTTATCTTAGCTTATGAAGATTGTTATCTCTTTATTGAGCTCATAGACTTGAAGTGAAGGATTTCTTTCTATCTTCCATTAAGCCCTACATTCAGTTGTATTTGGCAATCAAGATTAGTGTTCTTCATCCTCGCCTTTCAAATTACTTGATCTGATTATTGTTTCCTGAAAGCATTGTTTCTTTAGATGTATGATGAGTTGTCTATTACATTGATCATTAAATACCCCATTGTTCCAAACATACCTACACATTGTTTTTAAGTTACCAAGCATCCTTAGTCTACAACCCTAAGGAGTTTCTTGGAGTGATAACAAATTGGCGTCGTTGCCGGGGAGACGAAATTTAAGTTCTTCTTTCCTAGGATATGACACAGAGATGATATTTGATGATAGACAAAGATTAGACATTTTAGTTGGTTGTAATTATCTATCTAGAGACTCCACAAGTTCATCCTGGCTCCTAAGAGGATCAATACTAGGGCGAATTCTCAAGAATCACCTATCACACCAGTGTCCAATCCAGAACTAATTCTCAGGAAAGGAAAGACAATTCAGGGTCAAGCTTCAAGATCAGATACAGAAGGTAATCCTCTTTTTAGTTCTGGAAAATCTACTACAGAAAAATTTGATTTCTTTTCAAAAAGCATTAATGAAAAAACAACTGTAAATACTGTAGAAGAACAAAATCCTTTTGATCAACAGGAAAATACTAATGATGATAAATTGATAGATTCAAATTTTATCCAAAAAACATCCAAGACTTTAGAAATAAGTCTTAGTTCCTCTTCTCTTGAGTCTTTTCATTCTCAGCAACAAGAAGATCATTTAAACATTTATACTAGCCTCCTTGCTGTTGAACATCTTCTCCAAGAGCTATCTGCTAAAGGTGAAGAAAACTTAGCTGGACATCTTGCAAATTTTTACAGAGCCTCATATCAGGCCTATTTCCCATTAGAAGATTCACCTCCTTCACATTCCTCCAGTGTTGAAGACTCAAAAAATAAACCATCACCTTTCTCACCCCTGATAGTTATGGCCGCACCACCTCCTTTGATGAAGATGCAACAAATCCTAGCTTCTAGGTATGCACCACTCATATTTCCAAACCCAGTATCAACCATGGAAACGGGATACTATCAGAAGTATATGCCCAAATTCACAGGTGAAGGCGATGTGTCTGTTGAAGAACACATTGAGGTTTTCTACAGTTATGCTGAAAACCTTAATATTGAAGAAGAAGATGTTTGGACACGATTCTTTGTCCAAATCTTAGATGGCCATGCTAGGAAATGGTTCAAAGAACTCCCTGCTAGTTCCATAGCTGGAATCGAGCAATTGGATGAGACCTTTTTGAAACATTGGGGTGATAGAAGAGATTTTGTATACTATATCACAGAATTAAGAAATCTAAGGAAACAAAATAGTGAGTCAGTCTCTGATTTCACTAAAAGATTTAACCGGATGTACAGTAAAATACCAGCAGAGATAAAACCTTAAGATGCTTCTGCCAAGATCACATATTATGATGCTTTTGACTCAGATTTCTATTTATTGCTGAGAGAAAGAAGGTCACCGACATTATCTCTCATGCAATATGTTTCCCTTGAGGTGGAATCAAATATTTTATCCTCTTAAAAGATAAAGGGAAATTCTGGTAGGAGAAGGCCAAGGAATGAAGCTTCCTCTTCATCAAGTGCTAACCCAAAGTTTGATAAAATGGATAAGATGCTAGAATCTCTAACCTCTGAGATATCTAAGCTCAAGATTGAAAATAAGTAGCTTGTGAAGGGAAGAGGCACTTGTGATTATGCAGGTAGGAACCCAAATCAAAATCCCAACAACTTCAGAAGAAATAATCATCCAACACAGATTTTGCAAAGAGAAAAGAATCCTACCGAAGATCAGAGAATAAAGGCCCCTCTTCAAAATGTTGTGATGGATGAAATGAAGGTGATTATCAAGAAGATGGAGAATATGATATTCATTGTGTTGGAGAAGAGACAGGGAAATCTTATCTAACACAACATGACTATGAAGAAGCATTGATGACTGAACAGACAGAGGATAATCCTATTGATGATGGCATTTTCTCAACAAAAGATAAGAATAGATATAATCTTCGATCTAAATATGATACTGCCCAACAGAATGCACTAGCCTCTCCCGAAAATAGCACAACCCCTATTAAGAAAAAATATCAGACATCAGAGAGTCAACAAACAAATCCCTCAAAGGCGAAAGCATCACCTCCTCCCAAGAAGACTGTTGCCCCTGTCAAGCATCAAACTCCAGAAAGACAGTCCCCTGTTGAACAGCAAAGCAATCAAAAAACTCCTTTGAATCAGGTAAAGGTATCTGATAAAGCTTCTGATAAAGTCCCATATTCGTTCAATTTTGAGGCTGAAATACAGAAAATTAAAATTCCTATTCCTCTAGTCGAGTTAATGAAAAATGAAATGTTCAAAAAGGATATCCTCAAAACTCTAGATACCAAAACTATATCCTCTTTTGCTGACATTCTCAACATATATGATGAAAATCCAACCATTACTCTTGGCCAAATGATAGAATATACAGATGAAAGTTGTCCTCCCTTTTACATCTCTCTAAATATTCATGAGAAAACATTACATAACTGTTTGTTGGACTCCGGTGCTTCTCACAATTTGATCCCAAAGGCGGTCATGGATGAGCTTGGGCTAGAGATCACCAAGTCTTATAACGATATTTTCTCTTTTGACTCGTGAAAATTCAAATGTCTTGGGATGATCAAGGACTTGGTCGTAACCTTAACCCAAGCATCCATGAAGACTATGGTTATGCATATAGTAGTGGCAGACATACCACCTAAATTTGGATGTATGTTATCAAGTTTGTGGATGAAGAGGCTAGGTGGCACTCTTCAAATGGATCTCTCGTACACTACTATCCCTGTTTTCGGAGGGGTGAACAGAAGGTTATATAGGGAATCACAGTTGGCATATGTAATCAGTGACGAACAAAATCCATCCAATCATCCTATCTATTCTATCGACACAGGTATGGGATCTTGTATTTTGCAAATTGATGATTCATTACCAGATGCATTTTTGTTCAGAAAGCCCACATTTCATCCCACGGAAGTAGTAGAGGACGATCTTTGGACCATGTTCTTTGATGGTGCTTGTACCAAAGAATCAGCAAGAGCAGGAGTGGTATTGATTTCCCCTTCTAAGAAAACTTCTCACTTGCCCTTTAAACTTGATTTTAAAGTGACTAATAATATTGATGAGTATGAGGCACTACTTCTGGGGCTAAATGCAGCCAAAGAGATGGAGATTAAAATATTGCAGGTTTTCGGAGATGCAGATTTGATCATTCAGCAAGTGAATAAGTCCTTTCAAGCAAAACATATCAGGCTGAAAGCATACATAGATGAAGTTTTGAGGGCAATTCATGCTTTTGCAGATTTTAAAATTTCATATGTACCTAGAGCAATGAATGAATTGCCTGATTCATTAGCTATGTCGGTTTGTGCTTTCATACCCCCTCTGCCTCATAAATTGAATTACGATATTCAAGTAAAATATAGGCCATCCCTCCCTGATAATGTAAAATTTTGGAAGGTTTTTGAAGACAATGCTGAACTCACTAGATTTCTTGCAGTGATAGATGAGTTTGCAGATTTGCAGATCCATCAGGAGAATGAACATGACAATGAAAATGGGAAGCCAAAATTCAGAAGCAAAATCGCAGCACATGAAATAGTCCAGTTGTCTACCAACAGAATTCCTAAAGGTTTGGTCCCTTTGGAAAGGCTTTTTGATAATAATGATGTGGTTTTCAAATTGGAAAATGGGGAAAAAGATTCAGAAGTTTTGCAGTATAATGTAGCCAGTGAGTAGGATCCTAAATATGTCAACTTAGCTTAAAATTTGACTGAAAAACAAAAGGCTAATTATGGAGAATTGCTAAAGGAGTTTGCTGACATCTTCGCTTGGCAATATGATGACTTGAAGACTTTTGACACAAAGGTAATTCAGCATAAGATTCCCTTGAACAAAGACACCAAACCATTTAGGCAAAAGCTTAGATCCTTTAATCCTTTGTTGCTGCCTACAATGGAAAGGGAAATCAAAAAACTATTAGACGCCCACATCATCATACCCCTCAGACATTCAGAATGGATTGTGAATCTTGTACCAGTCAGGAAGAAGAATGGAGAGATCAGACTCTGCGTCGACTTCAGAAATTTGAATAAATGCTCTAGGAAGGACAACTACCCTCTGCCCAAAATGGAACATATTTTGCAGAAGGTGTCAGGATCAAAGGTGATGTCTTTTATTGATGGGTTTTCTGGATACAACCAGATTGTTGTCCATCCGGACGATAAAGAAAAGACTTCTTTTACTACTCCACGTGGTACATTTATGTACAAGAAGATGCCCTTTGGATTGATGAATGCAGGAGCGACATTCCAAAGGGCGATGGACATTGCTTTCGTTGGAGAGAAAGATAAATTTGTCCTCATATATCTTGACGATATCACTATTTTTTCGAGTAGCCATGAACTTCATTTGAAACACTTAAAAAGGACATTTCTAAAATGTCGAAGGTATGGCATTTCTCTTAATCCAAAAAAATCAAATTTTGCACTTAAGGAAGGGAAATTACTTGGACATATTATTTCGGCTGATGGGGTGAAAATTGACCCAAAAAGGGTAGAAGCAATTAAAAATCTGTCTCTTCCTAGATTAAAGAAGGACATTCAGTCTTTCCTTGGGACTATAAACATTATCAGAAGGTTTATAGTAAAATTTGTAGAACTCAAAAATCATATTACTGCCATGTTAAGAAAGGACTCTGAGGTAAAATGGACTGAAGAAGCCAAACACTCATTCAATGCTATCAAGGAAGCCATCACAAGAGCCCCTGTTTTGATCAGCCCCGACTTCGCCAAGGTATTTTACATTTTTTCATTTTCTTCAAGAGATACAATTGCAACAGTACTCTTGCAGAAAAATGTCGATGATCAGGAGCAGCCAGTTGCCTTCTTCAGTAAGGTCTTGAGGGATGCAGAGGTAAAGTATGAATTGTTGGAGAAACAAGCATATGCACTTATCAAGTCATTGAAAGATTTCAGAGTGTACATCCTTCAGGCCAAGGTAATAGCTTTTGTACCCTCTAGTTCAGTTAAAGATGTGCTTATACAACCCGACATAGATGGAAAAAGGAGTAAGTGGATAGAAAAGTTGATTGAATTTGATGTTGAAATTAAACCAACAAAATTGTGAAGGGTCAGGGCCTTGCCAAACTTCTGGCAGAAGAAAATTGTAGGCTGCTCGAAATAAATTTGGTAAGTATTGATGCAGATAATGTTCAGTCTTCAGAGGATAAATAAGGTGAGGAAATGAAGGTCTTAGCTCACCTGGCTGATTGCAAATGGTACAGTCACATTGTTCATTTTCTGCAAACTTTATCAGTCCCTTCAGATTTGACAAAAACACAAGGAAGGGATTTAAAGCTCAAAGCCATGAATTTTTGCATCAATGGCAACTTATTGTTCTGGAAAAAATCAATAGGTTTATTGTTGAGGTGCATAAACCAAGAAGAAGCAGCTAAGGTCATGATTGAATTCCATAATAGTGAATGCGGAGGACATCACTATTGGAAAACCACTGCACATAAAATCTTAAGATCTGGTTATTACTGGCCATCCTTATTTTCAGATGTGTGTGAGTTTGTGAGAACATGTGACAAGTGCCAAAGATTTGAAGGCAAACAACAATTGAAGTCTCTTCCCCTCAAACCTATAGTGGTCACAGGTCCTTTCCAGCAATGGGGCCTGAATTTCATAGGTGAAATTGACCCGCCTTCTAGTAGTCAACACAGGTGGATCCTTGTTGCCACTGATTATTTTACAAAGTGGATTGAGGCTATTCCCACCTGAAACGCCAATCATACTGTCATCATAAATTTTCTTCAAGAAAACATATTTGCCAGATTTGGCTACCCTAAGAGAATAGTCATTGATAAGACTGCTGCATTCAAAGATAAGAACTTGGTGAAATTCTGTGAAGAGATGGGAATTCAGGTAATGCATTCCACTACTTACTATCTGCAAGGAAATGGCTTAGCTGAGTCATCAAACAAGAGTTTAGTCAGAATTATAAAGAAGCTGCTTGAACAAAATACCAGAGGCTGGGATTCCAAGCTGAAATTTGCTTTGTGGGCTGACATGGTTACATGTAAAAGATCAATTTGTACATCTCCTTTCAAGTTGGTATATGGTACTGAAGCCATATTTCTTGTTTAACTTGCGCTGTCAGTTGTAAAGTTTTTACAAGAAACTGATTATGAAACGAGTGATTTGACTCGGAGAATTCATAATTTGGTAGAGTTACAGCAAGATAGAGAGCAGCTTTTGGAAAGAACAAAATTACACCAAGAAAAAATCAAGGAGATCTTCGACAAGAAAGTCAAATCAAATGTCTTCAAAACAGGGGAATTAGTCTTAAAGTGGGATGCAGCAAGGCAAGAGAAGGGGAAACACGACAAATTTGATGATCTCTAGACAGGTCCTTTTGTCATAACAACGGTTCAGCAGAACAATACCTTTGTTCTCCAAAATCTTGCCTTCGAGGAAGTAGCAGGTGGCCCTTTCAACGGGCGCTTTCTAAAGACCTATTTTTCATAAGTCTTTTTCTTAAAAGCCCTGTTCTACTTGTACATATTCTTTTCAGTTCTATTTTCTTTGTTTCTATCACTTCAATAACTCCATGCCCAATGGTACTAGCAAAACTATTTTTCAGATTTCTTTTTTAAATTGTAATAAAGGCTACTGAGTCTAGCTAGGTTCTTGGTCACCTCACAGGGAGATGTCCATACCAGTTGGAGCCAAATGTTAGCTCCCAAAATGAATCATTCATTATGGTTTCATTTTGTGGTTGATAGCATGGCTATTGGTCATTTTCTCCAAATTTGTTTTAAGTTTTTCTAGCAGCAAAACTTAAGTTTTAATTTATGTCTTAGAAATAAGACGATCCATAAAGGTCTTCCCTTTAAAAAATTCATGAAAAACTTTCAACAGCTAACGCGTGTTTTAAACATGATGATTAGCTGGTGAAAGCGGTGATTTTCAACAGTTAAGGAGCATTTCCCATGGGCCTTTAGCTGGTGAAAGCGGTGATTTTCAACAGCCAAGGAGAATTTCCCACGTGCCGTTAGCTGGTGAAAGCAGGGATCACATGTGTTTTCTCCACGTTTTCAAAAAATCAAAAGATGACATGCTCAGTACACGTCATGTAATCATTATAATGCACTGGTGAAAGTGGATAATGATGAAGATTCGGGTTTTCACGTCTAAATTGGATTGCAAAGCATATCTTGTTTAGAAATGCATGCTTCATGATAATGGTGTTGGAAATGGCGAATTCAAATCCATCATCACAGGTGAAGGAGCGGTACTACTTGGATGGTGACATCAAATCGACACATCATTTCCCCAACAGGCATCATCCACAAGAATATGATAAGTTTTCAATTCTGAAAGACAACGCCGAGTGTTTTCACCAGCGCAAAACCTCGGCTCAAATAGCAGATTGCAGTGTTTTGTGTGCAAAATCGTTTCGGGTTCGAATTGCAGATGGCAAGGAGACGAAGTGGTTCTCTTTTAAGAAAAGAATTGGACAGTATGTCCTTTCTACAAGTGCATCCAGAGGTGCAAAAACACTTCTCAGACACAGGCTACATGGGATATGTCGAGAAGCTACAGAACAGCTGTCACCAATCAACAACAGAAGCATTTGCTAAAACATACGATGGAAATAAAGCCTGTGTTGGGTCTGTTGTAACAGATATCAAAATTGACTGCGTTGGNTTGGGGAAGGTGTTCTACCCAACTCCAATTCATCCTCCTAGCATGTACCTGCAAGAAATTCCTAAGATCGCTTCAACATTGCTTGGAGATGCATTTTCCAAGCATATTGTCCACTTATATTCATATACTGGTGTTTGCGAGTTGAGGCAACATCTAGAGATTTGTACCCATATCGGTGGTGTGAATGATATTTCTTTTTCTCACTCGAATAACAAGCTTCTCTGTTGGTTATCAAATAGATGAATAAACTTCTCTAGGTACATAATATGAGTTTACGTCCACTCACAGAACAACTCTAGGCGAATTCCAGGTTCATTCAATTAGATTTCCTACACTAACGTTTACAGAGAATAAACATGTTTGTTGATGCTTTGTCAAAAGCAATTCTTCTCTTACTAGAGGGGCATTTTCATATTGATGATGTGTCAGATGGCACTTCTAGGTTTGCAAGTCAAGAAAATATGTTGTTGTTTGATTTAGATCTATGGGATCATAGACATATTTTTAGATCTGTAATATGTCATAGTATGGAATTTTTTATAACTTCTTAGGAGGATAGAAAAACATTCGAGTACTACTCTGAAGAATATTTTAACAAGGAATACTTTGTTGAACAGTATCAGTTTGAATATCTTTGGAAAATCTGTCTAGCCTCAGACGGACAGACTCAATTTATGTACTGTGCCAGGTGTACATAAAGAGTGTGTTTTTTGTTCTATGCTGGAATAAACGATACGACTTTTGTAAGGAAATGATATCTGCAGAACAGGATCATTTTTTCCCCATTACTTAGGAGAGGCATGCAAGTGTACAATGTCCAGATGTTCCTGACTCAATATCATTGGGTTTGGAATGCAAGTTTTTTGTGGAAAATGCAAGCTTCATGGTGTCTTCAGAATAAATTGTTGAGAATGATAAGCAAGATACAAAGGAGAAACAGTTGGCCGAACTAGTAATTTAAAATCTGAAACTATCAAGACTGATAAGAGTTTAATCCCAACCTCCGCTGGAGACATGGCTATGTCTAAAAGTTTACCAAAAATACATGATTTGGAAACGAAAATCCAGAACTTGCAGTCAATTGATTCTCGGACAGTTGTTTCAAATAACGCTGCTCCTTCAGACTGACAATTCGGCCATACTTTTGGGGGAGACTGTTGGTGGAGTTACCATTGGTATGATGACTGAGACGTTACCATTTAGGCGAGGAAGAGGGGAAATGGCTGCTTTAGAGACAAACAATGGGATGCGACAGCCGAGCATTATACGAAACACATCCACGTCGCTCTGTTTCAGCTCAATAATGAGGTCTTCTAATGACAACGATAACATCAACACCTATCTCCTACACGCCTATTCCAACCGAATGGATACAATGACTTCATTATCTTTTACATGTAGGCAGGTTCAGGGACAAAAGGAGGTTTGAGTGGCTCACCGGTAATTAATTTCCATGAACAGGCATTTGCACTAAACGCTGACAGCAAATCTTCTAGTTCATCTGCATTTTTCTTCCACTGGAACGGGTGGTAAGGGCATTGGAATTTTTACAGAGGTGAAAGGATGAGTGCAATGGTGGATGGGAAGCAGTACACATTCCTCGAGGCACATTTTAGATGACCCTTATTCATAAGGGATTTGATGAAACATGTCATTTAGGGATTCAGCGTGACACTGAGCAATTTGTGAGATAGGCTTCTTCTGTCGATGAGACAGGAATGCTCGTCATGGATTCTGTGGTTCCTGGAGGTCCAGCCAAACAATCATTTAGAGCTAGGGGATATATTTGTAATGGTGAGGTTGTAACTCAATTCTTGATTTTTGAGTCGTTGTTGTATGTTCTTGAACAGAGTGGTCCATATGCATTTGCAGCTGCCATGATTTCTGATTCTGATGCCCCAGAGATAATTTGGACGCACAAGATGCGTGCATAACGTTTAATTGATCAGGTTCTGCTGCATCTGGGGGATTTCCCACAGAAGTTGTCTCATCATTGTCATTCATTATATGAGTATGCTCCCATGCCGCTTGTAACATATCTAGAGTTGCAGGATGAGATGTGGTGCCATCGATACTATCTAAGGAACCTTTGTGATGAGATACAGTTTCTTGGTTGGCCAATTGTTGAACATGTTGAGTTTCTGTAGTCACTGTTGGCTATGTGGTAGGAGAAGCTAACTAGACGACCTATGGATCTTTCTAAAGAGGATGCTTGTAAAATATTAGAGATTTCTTTGGATGATGATAGTGGGATAGGAGATGATGTCGATGGAAAGCACAATAATGACCTTGAAGAAGATGGAGGTATCAAAGGTAAGTTGATTGGACGTGTAGATGAAGAAAATCTCAAACGGAAATATCGGAAGCTGGCTATGAAGTATCATCCTGATCAAAATCCAGAAGAAAGAGAGAAATTTGTCACAGTTCAAAAAGCGTATGAACGACTTCAGGCTACACTGTAAGGCTTGCAAGGACCACAACTTTGGAGGATACTGCTTCTGTTGAAAGGGCAATGTATATTGTATAGGAGATATGGAGATGTGTTGCAACCTTTTAAGTATGTTGGTTACCTTATTCTACTTAATGTAGTAACAGTTGACAAAGATGATAGCAATTGCCTCTCTGCTGAACGGGCTCCTCTTCTTATAGCAGCTTCCGAGCTTACATGGTTAATGTGTGTCTCTTCTGCATTGAATGGTGAGGAGCTTGTAAGGGATGGCGGTGTGCCTCTACTGGAAACTCTTTTGTCTCGGTGTATAGGTGTAGTACAGCCAAGCACGCCGCCAACTGAACCTTCTGCAATGATTGTGACAAATGTGATGCAAAAAATTGCATGCATTAGTCAGTTTCCAAGTGCACGATCTGAGATGCTTCATTGTGTTGGATTTGTTGAAGATGTTGTACATTGTACTGAATTGGAATTTGCCAATGCTATCGTTGATGCTACCCTTCAGACTGTTTCACTTCTTACTGCCTCATCAGAGTTGCAGGATAATTTACTGAAGGCTAGTGTTTTGTGGTATCTTCTACCGTTGCTTTTACGACTCTACTGTCGAAGAAAATGCAGCTGCAAAAGCCCATGGTGTTGGAAGCAGTGTGCAGATTGCAAAAAATACACATGCTGTGCTATCATCTCGAGCACTGGCAAGACTTGCTAGATATTGTGGAGATGAACTTACTACACCACAGAACCCTACAGTAGCTAATTCATTGAAATCTTTATTAACTCCAATACATCAGAATGCATGGATGCGAATGTTTGGAACAGATGCTTCCAAATACCTTTGAGAATTTCACAAATCTCCAGTACATTGATATATCTCGCTCCAAATTGCAGATGCCTTCAAATTCCTTGAGAAATCTATTGCAACTGAAGCATCTACATTTGAGTTATTGTACTTTGATCATTTCCAACGAAACGCTTGGATTACACGCAGAAATTCCTGTCCACCAGTCAAATGATTAATAACGTTTCAACTAAGCATTTGGAAACCGCAAAGTCTAGAAGACAAATCGTTTCACATTCCCTGGGACTCAAAGAAGTTTATTTTATATTTTTCTTTTAAAAGACAGATGGAGGTAACAGCTGGGAGGGCGCATGAGCGCAGCACTGGGGGAAACCTCTTTCGAAGAGGGATTCATTGTAATTGCTGAGTTATTTTGTAAGCCTTTAATGGAGTAATAAAGAAGATGTTTTACTTGCGACTGTGAGATTCATCACGGTCGATTTCTTTCAGCATGTTCTTCTTCTTTTCAGCTTTGTTAAATATGTTTGGATTTCATTTTATGTGTTCCTTACTCACACTTGATATTGTCTTTACCATATCTTTATGTCTTCCTTGATCCATCACGATTGCATTACACTTTGTTTTCTTCTAACCAATGTGCTTCGTTATACTTTAGTACGACCACTACTATAACGAAAGGATTTGGGTTTTCTGTAAATGTTTATTGTCTTTCCTCTGCACCAGCTATCAGTGGTGTAAGACCAATCTTCATTTTTAGAATTCTGCATATATCCTTTGCTACGTCAGCCTTTCCTTTTTCTTTCCGCTAACGCATCATGATTTATCAAAGCACCGAAAGATAGACTTACTTTGCCTCACTTTCCGCAAGCTAAATGATCTCTTCTTTTGTCTCCTTTCTTCGATTTTCATTTGACTCCATGCCCAATGGACCATTTCCCTGGTTTAATCCCCAAACTCTAAAAATCCAAGACCATCATTCACCCATAAATCTGCCCACCGTTTTCACGGTTACCTCAGTTATTTTGTGAAATTTTTCGAGAGATCCCTCTTGGGTTGGGGGAGGGAAGTCTTCCAATCCAAAGTGGTTCGAGGTTTCCTCAGGATTGATTTGCGAAAACCCATTTCAGTTCTGAGTGACAACAGGGTCTTTAGAAATCATCGTGGATGAAGCTTCCATTGCTGCAGCAACCAATTTACATAGATCAGGCCAGAGCTGGTTCAAAACGAAAGCAACCAAGAACCTAAATTTCAGAGCATATCTAAAGGAAGAATTCAGAAATAATGCATGGAAGAAGAGCATGCCAGTTTCCCATTTAGAGGATGAGTGGCAGGATTTTTTTAAGGGAATCCAACTCTACATAACTTCAGAAGGCAGGTACGACAAACTGATGTTATACCATTTAAAGCTCTTAGACCATTTTACAGGGAAAACTCTCCTAAATTTACCTTTCTTCTTGCACAAGAGCTTAACTAAATTCTGTAAAAAGATTAGAGATGAACCTCTAAGTATGAAGAACACTCTTTGTCACTTTGGCCTAATTAAATTGATAATCCTGGAGGATCTAAGACAAAAAGGAAGGACTTGGCAACATTTTCTTTTTTGGGAGGGATTTGAAACTCAAACTCAGCCCATGAATGAACAGAAGAGAGATGGAAAAAGGAAATCGACTCCTCAAAGTAGCTCGAGGAAGAGGAGAACTCTTCCAGGACCACCAGAAGATAGGATCTTTGGTGTAAGGTCTCACAGGTCAAAGAAAAAATTGGATTTTGAAACTACTACAAAGCAGCCTATAGAAAAGAAAACAAACATCTTAAATATTCCATACACAGACTTAGAGCCAGAGCAAGAAGATGAAAGCCCTGCCATTAAAATCCCTGAACACTCCATTGAATTTGCACAGGATTGTGAGACTTTTACTCACACTGATGAAGGTGAAACATCAAAGAGCACAAAGTCAAAGAAAACACAGAAAATCAAGCAACTTAAAGAAGTGATTGCTCAGTAGGAAGTTTTAGAAAGAGTAATTAAGGAAAGATACAAAACTCTGTCTGATAATTTCGCAGAAACAAATGCTTCATTTGAAAAGTTGGCTTGTGAAAGTGTCAAGGACAAGAAGAGGAAAAAGAAAATCACCAAAGACTATAACAATCTATGGTGGTTAACAAAACACCTTAAGAGGAAGATTAGAAAATTGAAGCAAGAGCAAAAGTCACACCCAGATCTGAAAGTGCTAGCTCAGGTTGTTGTGAATATGCAAGGGGATAAAGTAGAGACACACTGAGTTTTTGATAGAACCACAGTTTTGGAGGTGAAAGTTCATTTTGGGCCAAGGCAGAGCTTTCACCAATGCAAAGGGAAAATTTACAACCAGTTAGCTGGTGAAAGACAACGCTTTCACCATCTAACCAGTGAATCATAAGGCGAGTTAGCTGGTGAAATCACGTAAAGAATTTTTGAAAGCTAAGGATGGAGAAGGGCGATTTTCATAGGATTTAAAGAGGTTCCAGAGAATTAAAGGATTAACAACTTGGTCAAAAAATACTCAGCATCAGAGATTCGTGGGAGTTTTGAAAACCACATGCTAAATTGATCTCCTAAAGTGTCGACTATGAGTAACTGAAGAAATACAGCTGCCAAGATAGGTTCCTTTACCATGTTTCATGACACAACAGATTCTAGAAGCTGAAGAAGCACATATGTCAAATTTTGAGATGGAAGACAATTCGAATGCTAGTCTAGCATATGTCGTCTTTGTTATTGATTTTGTTAGCTAATTTGATTTGCTATTTTTAGATACAGATCCAAGTTTTCAGGATCTTAAAAACTTATTGTAAAAGGATATAAATGCCTATCTTTTTTAAGAGACAAGGGTTCAAACTGGGAATATATTTTGTGCTATTGTATATACTCTAATTTACATAATAAAATTATAGTCTCCTTTCGTTTTCAATATCAGAAATATCCATGTTTCCTTTTCTGTACTTTATTTCAGATTATCTTAGCTTATGAAGAATGTTATCTCTTTATTAATCTCATAGACCTGAAGTGAAGGATTTATTTCTATCTTGCATTAAGCCCTACATTCAGTTGTATTTGGCAATCAAGATTAGTGTTCTTCATCCTTGCCTTTCAAATTACTTGATCTAATTATTGTTTCCTAAAAGCAATGTTTCTTTAGATGTATGATGAGTTGTATATTACATTGATCATTAAAGACCCCATTGTTCCAAACATACCTACACATTGTTTTTAAGTTACCAAGAATCCTTAGTCTACAACCCAAGGAGTTTCTTGGAGTGATAACAAATTGGTGTCGTTGCCGGGGAGATGAAATTTAAGTTCTTCTTTCCTGGGATACGACACAGAGTTGATCTTTGATCATAGACAAATATTAGAAATTTTAGTTGGTTGTAATTATCTATCTGGCAACTCCACAAGTTCATCCTGGCTCCTAAGAGGATCAATACTAGGGCGAATCCTCAAGAATCACCTGTCACACCAGTGTCCAATCCAGAACTAATTCTCAGAAAAGGAAAGACAATTCAGGATCAAGCTTCAAGATCAGATACAGAAGGTAATCCTTTTTTTAGTTATGGAAAATATACTACAGAAAAATTTGAGTTATTTTCAAAGAGCATTGATGAAAAAACATTTGTAAATATTGTAGAAGAACAAACTCCTTTTGATCAACAGGAAAATACTAATGATGATAAATTGATAGATTCAAATTTGATCGAAAAATCATCCAAGACTTTAGAAAGAAGTCATAGTTCCTCTTTTCTTGAGTCTTTTCATTCTTAGCAACAAGAAGATCATTTAAACATTTATACTAGCCTTCTTGTTGTTGAACATATTCTCCAAGAGCTATCTGCTAAAGGTGAAGAAAACTTAGCTAGACAACTTGCAAATTTTTACAGAGCCTCATATCAGACCTATTTCCCATTAGAAGAATCACCTCCTTCACATTCCTCCTGTTTTGAAGACTCGAAAAAGAAACCATCACCTTTATCACCCCTGATAGTTATGGCTACACCACCTCCTTTGACGAAGATGCAAAAAATCCTAGCTGCTAGGTATGCACCACTCATATTGCCAAACCCAGTATCAGCCATGCCAACGGGAGACTATCAGAAGTATATGCACAAATTCACAAGTGAAGGCGATGTGTTTGTTGAAGAACACATTGAGGTTTTCTACATTTATGTTGAAAACCTTAATATTGAAGAAGAATATGTTTGGACACGAGTCTTTGTCCAAAGCTTAGATGGCCATGCTAGGAAATGGTTCAAAGAACTCCCTGCTAGTTCCATAGCTGGAATCGAGCAATTGGATGAGACCTTTTTGAAACATTGGGGTGATAGAAGAGATTTTGTATACTATATCAATGAATTCAGAAATCTAAGGAAACAAAATAGTGAGTCAATCTCTGATTTCACTAAAAGATTTAACCGGATGTACAGTAAAATACGAGCAGAGATAAAACCTTCAGATGCTTCTGCCAAGATCACATATTCTTATGCTTTTGACTCATATTTTTGTTTATTGATGAGAGAAAGAAGGTCACCGACATTATATCTCATGTAAGATGTTTCCCTTGAGGTGGAATCAAATATTTTATCCTCTCAAAAGCTAAAGGGAAATTCGGATAGGAGAAGGCCAAGGAATGAAGCTTCCTCTTCATCAAGTACTGACCCAAAGTTTGATAAAATGGCTAAGATGCTAGAATCTCTAACCTCTGAGATATCTAAGCTAAAGGTTGAAAATAAGAAGCCTGTGAAGGGAAGAGGCACCTATGATTATGCAGGCAGGAAACCAAATCAAAATCCCAACAACTTCAGAAGAAATAATCAGCCAACACAGATTTTGCAAAGATAATTTTTTTTTTACTGAAGATTAGAGAATAAAGGCCCCTCTTAAAAATGTTGTGATGCATGAAGATGAAGGTGATTATCAAGAAGATGTAGAAGATGATATTCATTGGGTTGGAGAGGAGATAGGTAAATCTTATCTAACACAACATGACTATGAAGAAGCATTGATGACTGAACAGACAGAGGATAATCCTATTGATGATGGAATTTTCACAACAGAAGATAAGAATAGATATAATCTTCGATCTAAATATGATACTGCCCAACAGAATGCACCAGCCTCTCCCGAAAAGAGCACAACCCCTGTTAAGCAAAAAGATCAGACATAAGAGAGTCAGCAAACAAATCCCTGAAAAGCGAAAGCATCAGCTCCTCCCAAGAAGATTGTTGCCCCTGTCAAGCATCAAACTCCAGAAATCCAGGCCCCTGTTGAACAACAAAGAAATCAGAAAGCTCCTTCGGATCAGGTAAATGTCTCTGACAAAGGTTCTGATAAAGTCCCATATTCGTTCAATTTTGAGGTTGAAATACAGAAAATTAAAATTCCTATTCCTCTAGTTGAGTTAATGAAAAATGAAATGTTCAAAAAGGATATCCTCAAAACTCTAGATCCCAAAACTATATCCTCTTCTGCTGACATTCTCAACATATATGATGAAAAGCCAACCATTACTCTTGGCCAAATGATAGAAGACATAGATGAAAGTTGTCCTCCCTTTTACATCTCTCTAAATATTCATGAGAAAACATTACATAACTGTTTGTTGGACTCCGTTGCTTCTCACAATTTGATGCCAAAGGTGGTCATGGATGAGATTGGGCTGGAGATCACCAAGTCTTATCACGATCTTTTCTCTTTTGACTCGTGAAAATTCTAATGTCTTGGGATGATCAAGGATTTGGCCATAACGCTAAACCCAAGCATCCATGAAGACTATGGTTATGGATATAGTAGTGGCAGACATACCACCTAAATTTGGATGTCTGTTATCAAGACTGTGGATGAAGAGGCTAGGTGGCACTCTTCAAATGGATCTCTCCTACACTACTATCCCTATTTTCGGAGGGGTGAATAGAAGGTTATACAGGGAATCACAATTGACATATGTAATCAGTGACGAACAAAATCCACCCAATCATCGTATCTATTATGTCGACACAGGTATGGGATCTTGTATTTTGCAAATTGATGATTCATTACCAGATGCATTGTTGTTCAGAAAGCCCACAGTTCATCCCACAGAAGCAGCAGAGGACAATCTTTGGACCATGTTATTTGATGGTGCTTGTACCAAAGAATCAGCAGGAGCAGGAGTGGTATTGATTTCCCCTTCTAAGAAAACTTCTGACTTGTCCTTTAAACTTGATTTTAAAGTGACTAATAATATTGCTGAGTATGAGGCACTACTTCTGGGGATAAATGTAGCCAAAGAGATGGAGATTAAAAGATTGTAGGTTTTTGGAGATGCAGATTTGATCATTCAGCAAGTGAATAAGTCCTTTCAAGAAAAACATGTCAGGCTGAAAGCATACAGAGATGAAGTTTTGAGGGCAATTCATGCTTTTGCAGATTTTAAAATTTCATATGTACCTAGAGAAATGAATGAATTGGCTGATTCATTAGCTATGTCGGCTTGTTCTTTCATACCCCCTCTGCCTCATAAATTGAATTACAAAATTCAATTTAAATATAGGCCATCCCTCCCTGATAATGTAAACTTTTGGAAGGTTTTTGAAGACGATGCTGAACTCACTAGATTTCTTACAGTGATAGATGAGTTTGCAGATTTGCAGATTGATCAAGAGAATGAACATGACAATGAAATTGAGAAGCCAAAATTGAGAAGCAAAATCGCAGCACATGAAATAGTCCAGCTGTCTACCAATAGAATTCCTAAAGGTTTGGTCCCTTTCGAAAGGATTTTCTATAATGATGATATGGCTGTCAAATTGGAAAATGGGGAAAAAGATTCAGAAGTTTTGTAGTATAATGTAGCCAGTGAACAGGATCCTAAATATGTCAACTTAGCTTCACATTTGACTGAAAAACAAAAGGCTAATTATGGAGAATTGCTAAAGGAGTTTGCTGACATCTTTGCTTGGAAATATGATGACTTGAATACTGTTGACACAAAGGTAATTCAGAATAGTATTCCCTTGAACAAAGACACCAAACCATTTAGGCAGAAGCTTAGATCCTTTAATCATTTGTTGTTGCCTACAATGGAAAGGGAAATCAAAAAACTATTGGATTCCTGCATCATCATACCCCTTAGATATTCAGAATGGATTGTGAATCTCGTACCGGTCAGGAAGAAGAATGGAGAGATCATACTCTGCGTCGACTTCAAAAATTTGAATAAATGCTCTAGGAAGGATAACTACCCTTTGCCCAAAATGGAACATATTTTGCAGAAGGTGTCAGGATCAAAGGTGATGTCTTTTATTGATGGGTTTTCTGGATACAACCAGATTGTTGTCCATCCAGACGATAAAGAAAAGACTTATTTTAATACTCCATGGGGTACGTTTATGTACGAGAAGATGCCCTTTGGATTGATGAATGAAGGAGCAACATTCCAAAGGGTGATGGACATTTCTTTCGTTGGAGAGAAAGATAAATTTCTCCTGATATATCTTGACGATATCACTATTTTTTCGAGCATCCATGAACTTCATTTGCAACACTTAAAAAGAACATTTCTAAAATGTCGAAGGTATGGAATTTCTCTTAATCCAAAAAAAATAATTTTTGCACTTAAGGAAGGGAAATTACTTGGACATATTGTTTCGGCTGATGGGGTGAAAATTGACCCAAAAATGGTAGAAGCAATTAAAAATCTGTCTCTTCCTAGATCAAAGAAGGACATTCAGTCTTTCCTTGGGACTATAAACTTTATCAGAAGGTTTATAGTAAACTTTGCAGAACTCAGAAATCATATTACTGCCATGTTAAGAAAGGACTCCGAGGTAAAATGGACTGAAGAAGCCAAACACTCATTCAATGCTATCAAGGAAGCCATCACAACAACCCTTGTTTTGATCAGCCCCGACTTCGCCAAGGTATTATACATTTTTTCATTTTCTTCAAGAGATACAATTGCAGCAGTACTCTTGCAGAAAAATGTTGATGATTAGGAGAAACTGGTTGCCTTCTTCAGTAAGGTCTTGAGGGACACAGAGGTAAAGTATGAATTGTTGGAGAAACAAGCATATGCACTTATCAAGTCATTGAAAGATTTCAGAGTGTACATCCTTCAGGCCAAGGTCATAGCTTTTGTACCCTCCAGTTCAGTTAAAGATGTGCTTATACAACCTGACATAAATGGAAAAAGGAGTAAGTGTATAGCAAAGTTGATTGAATTTGATGTTGAAATTAAACCAACAAAACTTGTGAAGGATAATGTTCAGTCTTCAAAGGATAAAGAAGGTGAGGAAATGCAGGTCTCAGCTCACCTGGATGATTACAAATGGTACAGTCACATTGTTCATTTTCTGCAAACTTTATCAGTCCCTTTAGATTTGACAAAAACACAAGGAAGGGATTTAAATCTCAAAGCCATGAATTTCTGCATAAATGGCAACTTATTGTTATGGAAAAATCCAATAGGTTTATTGTTGAGGTGCATAAACCAATAAGAAGCAGCTAAGGTCATGATTGAATTCCATAATAGTGAATGTGGAGGACATCACTATTGGAAAACCACTGCACATAAAATCTTAAGATCTGGTTATTACTATCCATCCTTATTTTTAGATGTGTGTGAGTTTGTGAGAACATGTGACAAGTGCCAAAGATTTGAAGGCAAACAACAACTGAAGTCTCTTCCCCTCAAACATATAGTGGTCACAGGTGATTTCCAACAATGGGGCCTGGATTTCATAGGTGAGATTCACCCACCTTCTAGTAGTCAACATAGGCTATTCCCACCCATTTTACCTCGGAGTCCTTTCTTAACATGGCAGTAATATCAATTGAGGCTATTCCCACCCGGAATGCCAATCATATTATCATCATAAATTTTCTGCATGAAAACATATTTGCCAGATTTGGCTGCCCTAAGAGAATATCACTGATAACGTTGTTGCATTCAAAGATAAGCACTTGGTGAAATTATGTGAAGAGCTGGGAATTCAGCCAGCACATTCCACTGCTTACTATCCGCAAGGAAATGACTTAGCTGAGTCATCAAACAAGAGTTTAGTCAGAATTATAAAGAAGTTGCTTGAACAAAATACCAGAGGTTGGGATTCCAAGCTGAAATTTGCTTTGTGGGCTGACAGGGTTACATGTAAAAAATCAATTGGTACATGTCCTTTCAAGTTGGTATATGGTACTGAAGCCATATTTCCTGTTTAAATTGCACTGTCGGTTGCAAAGTTTTTACAAGAAACTGATTCTGAACCAAGTGATTTGACTCAGAGAATTCATAATTTGCTAGAGTTACAACAAGATAGAGAGTATCTTTTGGAAAGAATAGAATTACCCCAAGAAAAAATCAAGGAGACATTCGACAAGAAAGTCAAATCAAATGTCTTCAAAACAGGGGAATTAGTCTTAAAGTGGGATGCAGCAAGGCAAGAGAAGGGGAAACACGACAAATTTGATGCTCTCTGGACAGGTCCTTTTTTTATAACTGTGGTTCAGCATTACAATACCTTTGTTCTCCAAAATCTTGCAGGCGAGGAAGTAGCAGGTGGCCCTTTCAACGGACGCTTTCTAAACACCTATTTTTCATAACGATTTTTCTTAAAAGCCTTGTTCTACTTGTACATGTTCTTTTCAGTTTTGTTTTCTTTGTTTCTATCACTTGAATAACTCCATGCCCAATGGTACTAGCAAAACTATTTTTTAGATTTCTTTTTTAAATTGTAATAAAGGCTACTGAGTCTAGCTAGGTTCTTCGTCACCTCACAGGGAGATGTCCATCCCAGTTGGAGCCAAATGTTAGCTCCCAAAATGAATCAGTCACTATGGTTTTAGTTTGTGGTTGATAGCATGGCTATTGGTCGTTTTCTCCAAATTTGTTTTAAGTTTTTCTAGTAGCAAAACTTAGGTTTTAATTTATGTCTTAGAAATAAGACGATCCATAAAGGTCTTCCGTTTAAAAATTTCATGAAAAACTTTCAACAGATAATGCGTGTTTTAAAGATGATGATTAGCTGGTGAAAGCGGTGATTTTCAACAGCTAAGGAGCATTTCTCACGGGCCGTTAGTTGGTGAAAGCGGCGATTTTCAACAGCCAAGGAGCATTTCCCACGGGCCGTTAGCTGGTGAAAGCGGGGATCACGTGTGTTTTCTCCATGTTTTCAAAAAATCAAAAGATGACATGCTCAACACACGTCATGTAATCATTATAATGCGCTGGTGAAAGTGGATAATGATGAAGATTCGGGTTTGCACATCTAAATCGGATTGCAAAGCGGATCTTGTTCAGAAATGCATGCTTCACGATAATGGCGTTGGAAATGGCGAAGTCAAATCCATCATCACAGGTGAAGGAGTGGTACTACTTGGATGGTCACATCAAATTGACGCATCATTTCCCAAACACGCATCATCCACAAGCATATGATAAGTTTTCAATTCTGAAAGACAACCCCGAGTGTTTTCACCAGTGCAAAACATCGACTCAAACAACAGATTGCAGTGTTTTGTGTGCAAAATCATTTCAGGTTCGAATTGCAGATGGAAAGGAGACGCAGTGGTTCTTTGTTAAGAAAATAATTGGATAGTTTGTCCTTTCTACAGGCCCATCCAGAGGTGCAAAAACACTTCTCATACACAGGCTACATGGGATATGTCGAGAAGCTACAAAACGATTGTCACCAATCAACAGCAGAAGCATTTGCTAAAACATACGATGTAAATAAAGCCTGTGTTGGGTCTTTATAAATCATCGTGGATGAAGCTTCCATTGCTGCAGTGACCAGTTTACCTAGATCAAGCCAGAGTTGGTTCAAAATGACAACAACCAAGAACCTAAATTTCAGAGCATATCTAAAGGAAGAATTCATAAATAATGCATGGAAGAAGAGCATGTCAGTTTCCCATTTAGAGGATGAGTGTCAGGATTGGTTTAAGGGCATCCAAATCTACATAACTTCAGAAGACAGGTACGACAAACTGATGTTATACCATTTCAATCTCTTAGACCATTTTACAGGGAAAACTCTCCTAAATTTACCTTTCTTCTTGCACAAGAGCTTAACTAAAGTTTGTAAAAAGATTAGAGCTAAAACTCTAAGTATGATGAACAATCTTTGGCCTAATTAAATTGATAATCCTGGAGGAGATAAGACAAAAAGGAAGGACTTGGCAACATTTTCTTTTTTGGTAGGGCTTTGAAACTCAAACTTAGACCATGAATGAACAGAAGAGACATGGAAAAAGGCAATTGGCTCCTCAAAGAAGCTCAAGGAAGAGGAGAACTCTTCTATAACCACCAGAAGATAGGATCTCTGGTGTAAGGTCTCATAGGTCAAAGAAAAAATTGGATTTTGAAACTACTATAGAGCAGCCTACAGAAAATAAAACAAACATCTTAAAGAAGTGATTGCTCAGTAGGAGGTTTTAGAAAGAGTAATTAAGGAAAGATACAAAACTCTGTCTAATAATTTCGCAGAAACAAATGCTGCATTTGAAAAGCTGGCTCGTGAAAGTGTCAAGGACAAGAAGAGGAAAAAGAAAATCAGTAAAGACTATAACAGTCTATGGTGGTTAGCAAAACACCTTAAGAGGAAGATTAGAAAATTGAAGCAAGAGAAAAAGTCACACCCAGATATGCAAGTGCTAGCTCAGGTTGTTGTGAATATGCAAAGGGATAAAGTAGAGACACGCCGAGTTTTTGATAGAACCACAATTTTGGAGGTGAAAGTTCATTTTGGGCCAAGGCAGAGCTTTCACCAGTGCAAAGGGAAAATTTACAACCAGTTAGCTGGTGAAAGGTAGCGCTTTCACCAACTAACCAGCGAATCATAAGGTGAGTTAGCTGGTGAAAGCACGTAAAGAATTTTTGAAAGCTAATGATGGAGCAGGGTGATTTTCATAGGATTTAAAGAGGTTCCAGAGCATTAAAGGATTAACAACTTGGTCAAAAAATACTCAACATCATAGATTCGTGGGAGTTTTGAAAACCACATGCTAAATTGATCTCCTAAAGTGTCGACTATGAGTAACTGAAGAAATCTAGCTGCCAAGACAGGTGCCTTTACCATGTTTCATGACACAACAGATTCCAGAAGCTGAAGAAGCACAGATGTCAAATTTTAAGATGGAAGACAATTTGAATGCTATTCTAGCCAGTAGTCTTTGTTATCGATTTGCTTAGCTAATTTGATTTGCTATTTTTAGATACAGATCCAAGTTTTCAGGATCTTAAAAACTGATTGTAAAAGGCTATAAATGCCTATCTTTTCTAAGAGACAAGTGTTCAAACTGGGAATATATTTTGTGCTACTGTATAGACTCTGATTTACATAATAAAATTACAGTCTCCTTTCGTTTTCAATATCATAAATATCCATGTTTCCTTTTCTGTACTTTATTTCATTTTATCTTAGCTTATGAAGACTGTTATCTCTTTATTGAGCTCATAGACTTGAAGTGAAGGATTTATTTCTATCTTGCATTAAGCCCTTCATTCAGTTGTATTTGGCAATCAATATTAGTGTTCTTTATCCTCGCCTTTCAAATTACTTGATCTGATTATTGTTTCCTGAAAGCACTATTTCTTTAGATGTATGATGAGTTGTCTATTACATTGATCATTAAATACCCCATTGTTCCAAACATACCTACACATTGTTTTTAAGTTACCAAGCATCCTTAGTCTACAACCCTAAGGAGTTGCTTGGAGTGATAACACTTGGCATGGGGGAAGGTCAAAGAGATCCTTCAGAACTCTTTTTCAGACTCACATCTCACCTTCAGAAACCAGCATGATCACCCTACAACCCTGCAAAACCAAATACAAAAGAAGATAAGCACAGAATAAAGAAGTATAGGAAATTCCAGTACCAAGCTTTCATAAAACTCCAGCGTAAAAAGATGAATTTTGGCAATCTACAAGAAGTCGCATATGCTATGGGTATTGATCATACAAAGGTAAAAGTAAAGGTAACATGGTATTTATTTTCCTTTTCTCATAAAACTACAATAGGTATGAAAATATATACTAGATCTTATGACCTTAGTATTAAAACCATGCACCTATCCCTCATACCCATATGCCTAAACTTAATCAATCCTCTCATAAGTGCTCGAAAATGGTTGAGGGAAAAATCACAACAAAGCATGAATATGAAGCATGTCTAGTAATGATAGGCCACGAGTGTACTTCATCCTTAAGAAAATCATGAACTTATCTTGTGTCATGAACCATGATCCAACATCAAATTCACCACTCGAAAGTCCAATCACCTATCCCAAAATGATTCTTTGACACCCAACATCTTGTCCTCATCATTACATTAATGGGTAGAAATGAAATGGCTTATCTGGTCTTAAATTTTCCTTGCGAAATCCTTACTTAAACTTACCATTTGCATTATCAATGCCATCACCATATTTACCTTGTCATTACCTTTCTCCAGTTCTGAGCCTACTCCTCTCTACGATCTCCAGTACCAAACCCTTACCCTCATCAATTGACTAAATCCTTGCGCTACAACCCGATTCTTTTCTCACAACTTATAACGATGGTCCTAAGTAGACATGAACTGGTCTTCCAAATTTATAGAGAGACCGAGTAGTTCCATCTATGTCGAGAGAAGTATGCTAGATCGGGATGGATTCCATTTTTGGAGAAATTCACAGGCTGGCACGAGAAGATAAATCTCGAATTTATTCAGGGTTACGATGGAGAATTGTGCATATAGGAAATATGCACCTAACAATCAATGAAACAACCTTAAGGGAGGTCATGGGATTACCTAACAGAGGAGCCAAATACTTCAAAGGTGTAGGAATCAACAAGGAAATGTGCCAACGATTTTTGAAAGAATACCATCAACACCTTGATTGGAAAAAGGGGATACCTAGGAACTATATCAAGGAAGAGTATCATACAATGATTGCTAGTCCTCAACGATTCCTCACTTGTGAGGGAAGGTATGTTGTGACCTTCATATATAATCTTAGACTTCTATTACACTTTGAAGGAGGCCCTAAAATTTATTTCCCATATTTTATATGGATGAGTTTGAACAAAATGGTAAGAAGTGTCAAATCCCTATCCAAAACTGAGAAAACTAGCATTTACCATCAAGGTCTTATTAAGATGTTAGTTTTACATGAAATTAGGAAGCAAAGGATTAGTTGGAAAATCCTTATCACCCAACACCTTCCCACAGAAAAAAAACTTGTGGAGGAAGCCCAACGTGCTCCAAATAAAAATAAGGAACCTCAAAAGAAAAAGGGCAAGAAGGATAAGGCAACTCCATCATCATCCAGGACAGTGAGCCAACACGAAAAATGTTACAGGTATGAAATAACTGAGAGGGGGGGGGGTGAATCAGTTATTGTAAATTATTAACAATTTCTCTCAATTTTATCTTCGAATCATTAATCTTAATGGCAACAAGTCTTTACTGTGAAAACCAGTGTTATAAACATGAAGCATATAGTATAAAGAACAGCAATCAAACACATCATTCATTCACAAGTATGAGACACAGATTTTTCAAGAGGAAACCCAACCAGGGAAAAAACCTCGTCTTCTTAAGATGTTCAACAAGCTTCAACTTTGTTACATCTCATCTTTTATG
>ML777634.1:729679-759929 GCA_009831015.1 Picea engelmannii
CCATCAATGACAACCTTAACCATCTGCGTTAGCTTCTGTGTTCCAACGCTGTTTCAGCACTGTTTTTCTGCGTCTGTGTTTGCATTTGTGTTGCAGCATGTTTCAGCATCTGTTCTTCATAAACAATCGATTGCCATCAATGATAACCTTGATCATCTGCGCCAACCTTGATCATCTGCGCCTTGATCATCTGCGTCATCTCTGTTGTAGGCATATTTCCAACAAAAAATCTAGTAAACAAACAGGGCCCTCTTCCACAGTCAATAAGACTTTTAAAAGTCAAGAATCAAAAGGTAAAACCAAATTAGTAGAGGAGACTTCAATAGTGGCACTTGAGGAGAAGGACCATAAGACAAAAACTGTAAGGAAAGGGAAGAATAGCTCAGAAAATTAAAGTGAACAGTCTATAGAAAAATCTCCTATAACCATTCCACAAATAGAAAAGAAGAAAAGGAAGCATGTGAGCACCCCTGATCCAGTACCTCCTTGTAAAATAACCACAAGGAGCATGGAAAAGAGAGGAAAATCAGTTGTCAGTCCTCATACACAGGAAGATCCAATCGATATTACCTCCCCTTCTGAAGACTTATCAGTTCAGGATGACATCCCTAGTTTGACCGAGGAACAAGCCACTATTACTTTATGTGGGATGAGGGAGGAAGTCGAGGAAAGAGAATTCATCCAACCAGTAATGATGGATTCAACAAGGACCTTAACAAAAGAATAGATGAAGAAAAAGATTGGGGAACTGCAAAAACAAAATCATGAACTCAAACAAGAAGTGAAGGAATACCAACTATTGGACAGGTATATCAAAAAGGAAAACGAGAAATTGAAAGCAACCAACCAGCAACTTCAACATGACCATGAAGAAACTTCTAATAATCTCAAGAAGGTACTATGACTCCTACAATACATTAGGGTCATAAAAAGGGAGCTGAAAGAAAAGGCCTCAACCATCAACATCATTGATCCACAAAAGTAAAGAATGCAGTCTCAAGTTTTGAAACTTTTGGGTTTGTTTTCAGTTGCATGAGGACATGCAATGGTTTTGGCATGGGGGAATGTTGAGACTCTAAATTGACATCTCCACTACCCTATTATACTCCTCATCTATACCTTTTTGTCTTACCTAAGCTTAGGTAAATGACAAAGAACACTATCATTAGCCATTGATGAGGTCATAAGGTAAAGTATAATTAATTCATGCATTTTTGTGCTTTATTGAGCTAGGAGATTAAATGTTTCATGTACTAATGCTTCAATTTTCCATGTATAATATTTGACCTCTAGATAAGTCCAGCATTCATGTACTAGCTTAGCTATCCAGTACTTGTGCACCAGATTTCCACTATTCAAATTTGGTACCAAGTGCACCTTCTATTCAGATCTGGTACTGAATCTCACCTATCGTGATCCGGTACCAACGGCTGTAGACTGTCGTGATCTGGTACCACCATTTTTGCACTGTTTGGATCCGATACCATTTACCTGTCACAATCCGGTACCAATACAAGAAGCCGAATGTACCAATTTTAGCTCCAAATCGTGCCCAAGACAATTGTTGGATGTTTATTGAATCATAAATGTTTGAGCAAGGCTATGTTAGCATAGTTTGTTGTTGCTTCATCCTCATGCACTTTGTTTCATGAGGATGAAGCTTAAAATATGTAACTGAATAATAGATTTAATAATTGACTTATTTGAAAACGATTTCACCTCCTTGTGTTTCACGACTAAGACTGCTTAAATAGTCATGGAAAGGATGGTGGAGGTAGTAGAGAGTTAGCATAATACAACATGTGAAGCAACGTTATATATTGCAGAACTTATTCTGGGTGAATATTAATAGAAGGATGTCATTTATCTCCATGTCTTGATCGTCTATGATTGAATGTGAGTTGAGTGGTTATCATAGTTTGATTCTATGTTTTGAATTTTGAGTAAGAGTAATGTGTGGGTTGAAAGAAAGCTTACTGTAAACTCCATTCGCTGACCTGTTGAAGCGGCAAGGGCCCACCGCCCAACAAAGGTCAGCACCTTTGTATATTAGTATTATCATTTTATTTCAACAATGTAAATGTTAGATTAGCTGAAGCTTTAATTATTTCAGATGATAGCAATACAGTTTAGACTAGGATTTCAATTATATGATTGCTTAGAGATATTTACTCACTCTGTTTTGCATATGCTCTGTTTTTATGAATTTGATTTTGTTTCATAGACATGAATGTTGGTAGCAGTAGTCAGACATATTTGAAGGAGAACTAGTGAAGTTCACAACAACACATTGTGAACCACAACATACTCAATATATTGACTGTTGAACTACCCATGCTATGTCTTGATGATTGATGTGTGATTTCCCTTTCAGAAGTGTGGTTGCATAGTTACTTCTCTGGGTCAAATAGCAGAGTTGATCTGTCAAAATAACTCCATCTCATACTTTCATGTTCCATAATAGAGTAGATAGCCTCTCTGTGAAAGATAACCAAAGTGTATTTCAGTTTGCTAGTTTGTTTTGTTTCCATCATACATAATCTAGAATAGCTCTATACTCATGACATTAGAATTACCTTTCTTAATGGTGTCTTGTAACTCTGTTGATTATGAATCCCAGATTGATAATTAATGAGTTCATTATACTAAACATATAAGCATCACAACAGGGAGATGATTTGAGACAACTAAAGTAAGCGAAAATTTTATGCTCCATCCCTAGAAAGGGTACTTAGGGGTCGTGTGTGTTACAAATTGGTATCAGAGCAGGCAACAACACTTGGCCTATTTTGGATAATGAACAAGTCACGTAAAAATCTTACTAGAAAAATTTTAGGTGTGACACCCTATCTTAACCCATTCCTAAGAGGCTTAGTTAAACATCTACTGAAGAAAGGAATGAAACTTTTTGTTGTTGTTATATGTTTTGCAAAATCTGAACTGTGTGATGTTCAAAAACTAATGGGTCATTAACTGATGCAGAGCGATGCTCTAAACCCTCACGGTTCCACCCTGCTCCCACCAGGACCTTCTCATTCTCTCACAGGCCCGAAGAGTCTAAGACTCTTCCAACTCCTCTCGGGAGTTCCTGACCCACATATGTCCCTATCTTCGGAACTCGGGACTCGCGAGTTCGCGAGTTCAGCGCTCACGATATCGGGTCTTTCACTTCGCCGAATCCTGATGGTCAAAGGGTCAACGTCCTCGGATATCGGGGGTTTCCCTATCTTCGAGCTAACGCCACTTGTCAATGCCTCCTCATATGGCTTAACGCCCTGACGACTGTCCTCCACTTGCACTATCGGGAAATCACCCTTTGCGATGTCAACACTCTGTATTTCAAAACCCAGAGTGTCGAGGTGCCGATTCTCCGAGATCGCACCACCTGTCTTCCACTAGTACCTGGGGTCCAACGTTGCCACGTCCTCTTCGGGACTTCGCGGATCGTGGATCCACGATGCAAGAGTTTTGTGATGTCGGAAACTCCAAACGCCGAACCCCGATATGATGGGATCACGTGCCACCTGTCCTCGTCACAATCGATGGCTCCCGTTAAATCGGGAAATCGCTATTCGCGATTTCAAAAGGAAATGAACCTCTTGCCTTTGCAATCGTCGAAGCCCGAACCCCAATGTGGCGAAATTCGATGGTCGGTTCTCTCCTGCGCCCAAGGGTTAAACTCCTTGAAGCTTCTCCATGATCCAACGATCCCCGGGATTTTGCGATTCTCCTCCGCGAATCCTATCCGTTGATTCTTCCTCTTGGAGATCTCCCGCTCCAAAGCTTCTCTCAATTCGCACTCCTCCTGGGTCTGTTCCCAAAGTCTTCACCACGGAACTATCCCTCCTGAGCTTAATTTTCTCCGACTCCTTCAGATACCTTTGCGCTCGCCTCCTGCTCACGCTCGGACTTCAACAATTATCAAAGTGTTGAGTTCTTCCGGACTATGTGCACTCACTATGATAGTAACCCACGCCTTTCTTTTCTCAGATTTACTGCTGAGATTTCAACCTCGGTCTGCACTCCACCTGCACGACACGAGCAACCCAATTCGACTTTTGGGTCGATGAGAATAAGATTTTCACTGTGAGCCTCCTCAACGCACTCTATGCGGAGGAATTCAACTGCACTCTATGCAGGAATCTCCTGGCTCAGACTGAGAAACAATTGAAACTTATCTTCCTCTCTCTCCCTCAGATGGAGAATACGATATCCCTGGTAGTCTTCCAACTCAAGCCACTTATTGCTGAGTACTCTGGGTATTCAGTAACCCAGTAAAAGCTCCCTCAGTGGATGATTCCTTCGGATGATAGAACTCAAAGAGTTCCTTCCTCCTCATGTCTGTCTACAACCTTCCTCAACGTCCTCCAGACGGAGCCCCTCAGAATCATCACAGGATTCTAGTCTTTCTGAACTCACAGCATAGTTCGTTCCTCATATATTCTCAATACCCTCTTGGTAGAGCTCTTACAGAACTCCCAGTAGAGGTTCTGTCCACAACAGTGACTCAGTAACACTGCTCTGACTATTGAGGTGTTTAGTAACCCCAAAGTCCTCCTTCTTTCTGAGTTGATGACTCCATGCTTGTACTTCCACACGTCTCTGTCTGACTCCTCACGAGTTCATAAGTGCCCCCTCTGTGCACCGGTATTCAGAGTCTCAACACTCTGTCATGCCCTCATGGCATGAAACCTCAAAGACCTCTCAAACCTAAAATCAAACACACTCCTTGCAATTACATGATAACAATACACAATTGCAGCATATAAAGAACATACACATACATACATGCATATAATGACAGACTGGTGCAGGAAAAACTTCTCTGTATTAATAATGGCGAATGCCTGTATATTTTACAAGGTGTTCCCCGATCTCTCTCTTGGCTCCTCTGCTCTACATGCAGATTCTACTACCCAACTCTCTCAAATGAGATCTCCAAATCTCTTTTACATGAGGCGGCTCAATCGAGCGCTTCCCTCCAGGATTTACCTACCCTATTGATTTACAATCAATGGACTGTCTAGTCTGCTATCCAGAACTAGATCTCATCCGATCTATAATAAATGCCTATCTTATCTACAGCCTGCGCAAAGACATGGCATTCATGGCTCACCAGCCTAAGACATTTATTTACATTCAATTCAAATTCAAAATGAGGCTGCTCCTCCCTTTCAGCCCTGCATGAGTGCGCGCTGACGTGGTTGACTGGCTGGCATGGAGAGATGCTCCTGCATCATTAACTAACAATTTTTTTTTTATCAACACTCAAGCAGTCAATGGACCACAGGAAAACTACAACATAAAGGATGGTGACAAACCACGAATTGGGGGAAATATCCCACAATAGAGACAATGAATCTGGTGAAAGGAGGGCGGTGGAGACCCCTCCAGATTTGGCTGAAATTGTAAGAAGTCTCATGGAATAATTACAGAGATGTAAGGATGACAATGAAAGGTTGATAAAAGAGCAGGAAGAAAAAACTGAAATTAATGCAGTCCTACTGCAAATCTTATCAAATATACAAAGGCATATGCAACATGGACCAAAAACCAGTCATGTAGAAAGACATCACACTAAGAAAACTCAAAGTCCACATGAGATAAGAAAGCATGGTCTTGAAAGTGGCCACACTAGGAGGATAACCTCAAAGAATTCCCAACATGGAGCCAAGATATACTCATTGGAAGAATCCTCTGGGGAGGAAACTGATAACTCTAAGGGATCCTCTAGTAGAAAAACTAGTTCACATTCCCAAAGGAGAGGAAAGAAGAGGAAACTTTCCAAGAGTCATGACCCTAAAGAGTTCAAGAAATCCAAACCACCCACTTTTGATGGAAAAATTTAGAAGTGGGAAGAAGCAGGAGTTTGGATGCTTTTCTTGAACAAGTACTTCAGAGTCCATGACTACTCTTAAAATTTACAGGTTCGAATATTCATTTTTAAATTGAATGGAAAGGCCTCCATTTGGTGGGAGGACCTTAGGAATGTGAAAGGAATCCATGAGAAGGAATTTTCATGGAAACAATTTGAGAAATACTTCAAGAAGAAGTATCTTCAGAGAAATACTTTGATGGGAATACCAAGGAGTTCTATGAACTCAATTTGGGACAACTTACAATGGATGAATATATCAACAAACTCCTTGAGCTGATAAGGTATGTACCCTACATAAAGGATGTAAAGGTAAAGATACAATGATTTATTAGTGGATTTCCTCAGTCCTTCTCGAACAAAATTTAATTTGATGAGTCAAAGACCTTAGAAGACAATATCCGGAAGGCAAGGTATTGCTACGAGCAATTCAAGAATATGACAGAACCTCGTGAGGACTAGAAGAAGAAATGTAATTCGAGATTCAAGAAGAAGAGGTTTAAACCCTAAAGATTTAAGAACTATGGGAAGGGTTCTAAGATGAACCTTCCTACTAAAAGTGTATATCAACAAAAATTTCCCTCTCAGAGTGGAAATAAACCCTTTGGATCAGCCTTAGGCAAGATTGATAAAGCAAAGAGAGAATCCTTGAAATGTTGGGGTTGTGGAGAAGAACATCTACTAAGAGACTACCCATATATGAAACAGAACAATAGAAGGGTCTACGACTTCAAATAGGCTACCACAGTCAACGATGTGGCTAGGAGCATGCCGCAAATTTATGTAGCCTTGGATAATAGACAATCCAACCACCGCGCTTCAGTCGTGGAGATGGAAGGTATGATTTCCAACCATCTAGTTTCCATTTTAATTGACCTTGGTTTTAATTAGAGTTATGTTTCCCCTCAAATTGTTGAGAAATGTAAATTGAAACAAGTTAAACATGTCAAATAATGGCTGGTACAACTAACCACTGGAACGAAAATAAAAGTAACAAAGGTCATATCAGCATGTTGATTCATCATGAATGGATTGCCCACCCAAGCAATGCTAAACATGCTCCCTTTATGATCTTATGACCTGTTGATTGGCATGGACTGGTTGGCTTCCCATAAAACCAATTTGGACTGTTACAATAAAAATTTGGAGTGTAAAGATGAAGAAGGGAGAAATTTAACCCTATAAGGAATTCAAAATCCTGTCTCAGGGAGACAAATATCAACCCTTCAAGTGAAGAAGTATTTCAGAAAAGGATGCCCTGTATATGAAATATAGGCATTGGACTTTGTCAAGAAAAATAAAACCATCCTAGAGAACCATCCCATATTAAGAGGGTATAAAGATGTGTTTCCAAAATATGTACCAGGTCTACCTCCAAGAAGATATATTGACTTTTCAATAGAAATTGCACCAGGATCTGTGCCAGTGTCTATAACACCCTATAGAATGAGTACACCAGAGCTATTTGAGCTCAAACTAAAGCTAAAGTAAATTATGGACAAAGGATACATTTTTCCTCTTGTGTCTCCATGGGAAGCACCAGCCTTGTTTGTGAAAAAGAAGGATGGCAGAGTCAGGTTGTGCATAGACTATAGGAAACTCAATAAGATGACCATTAAGAATAAGTATCCCTTGCCAAGGATTGATGACTTGTTTGACCAATTAAGGGGTGCTACAATTTTCTCCAAGATTGACTTGAGGTCTTGATACCATCAGGTCCGAATTAAATATGAAGACATCCATAAAACATCCTTTAGGACAAGATATGGTCACTATGAATTTGTGGTGGTGCCATTTGGGCTAGCCAATGCACCATCCACTTTTATGTGCTTAATGAATAATGTAATCAATAAGTTCTTAGAAAATTTTTTATTGGTTTTCATTGATGATATCCTAATATATTGTAAGGATAGGGAAGAGAATGAAGAACATCTCAAGTTAATGCTTCAAGTGATAATATAACATCAACTCTATGTTAATTTTAGTAAGTGTGACTTTTTCCAAAAACAAGTCGATTACTTAGGCCATGTTATTTATGAAGGAGTGGCAGTTGATCCTCACAAGATCAAAGCCATCATGGATTGGCCTGCCCCAAAGGATGTATCTAATATCATATCCTTTATGGGCCTATCAGGATACTATAGGAGGTTTATAAAAGGATTTTCCAATATTGGTTTCCCAATCACCTCCCTTCAGAAAAAGGGAGTTAAATTCATTTGGACATTACAATGTAAAGAGATAATCCAAGAGATGAAATACCTTCTAACCAATGCACCTGTTATGGAGATTGCAGACCCAAACAAGGACTTCCTTGTGTGTACATATGCCTGCAAGGAAGGACTCAGAGGAGTCCTTATGCAAGAAGGACATATAATTTACTATGAATCCAGAAAATTGAATGAGCATGAAATCAATTATGTGACCCATGATCTAGAATTGGCTGCCATAGTGCATGCTCTAAAAATTTGGGGGAATTACCTCCTGGGTGAAGATTTGTGCTTATGAAAGAGCATTGTGGGTTGAAATATTTGTTTGATCAACCAAATCTCAATGTTAGACAAACTAGATGGATGGCTCTCCTTAGTGAGTTTGATTTTGAAATCAAAAATATCAAAGGAAAGGAAAATAGAATGTTCGACGCCCTTAGAAGAAGTATGAAAGTGATTCACTTGGCATATGTATGCACCTGTGAAATAGACGTCAATGAGAGAGTCAAAAGTGCACAAGAAACATATGCATTTTTGCAAGACTGTAAAATCATACTTGGAAGAAGAACCCGCGGGGCTGAAGTATGAGGGTTATCAATTGTTGAATGATGTCCTTCTAACTTACAAAGGTAGGTTGTATATTCCAAATTTCGATGACTTGAAGAGGTTCATAATGGATGAACTACACAAAATGCCATATATTTGTCATCCTGGTTATCAGATGATGATCACAGCCTCTAGGAAGTTATTTTATTGGCCTAGAATTTAAAAGGACATGGTTGATTACTTAGCCAAATGTCTAGAATGTCAGTAGGTTAAGGTAGAGCACCAACATCCAACAGGACTGTCGCAACCCCTACCAATTCCAGAATGGAAATGGGAAACCAACTCCATGTGATGAACCATCAATGCTTGAAGTTCCAAAACCCCCCCATCAATACACAACTTTGGAGATTCATGAAGTGAAATTACATTACTGGAACACCTCCCCATAATTTCAACTTCTTGAATGCCAAGAAAAGTGTGGAGGTTTATAAATATGGCTTTAGCTAAAGGTTTGGTGAAGATATCAACAACCTGATCTTCAGTGTGACAATATTCAAGAGAAACAATGTCATCATGAACCAACTATCGTAAATAATGAGTATGGAACTCAACATGCTTCATCTTACTATGATCCATAGGATTGTCAACATCTTGTATGGAACTTTTATTATCACATAAGATTTTATTCAAGTTCTGATCATGAAACCCAATCTCACCCTAAAGTTAACGAATCCAAATTGATTCAGTACCTACTTGAAAAAGACCATGATATTCTACTTATGTAGTCGACAAAGAGTCTACCTTTTGTTTCTTGCATGACCACACCAAAGGTCTAGTGCTATATAGAAACACATATCTAGTGGCTTGAGATATCGAGCAATGCATTTGATGAATTTCCAGTGGCTTTCTCTAGGATCCTGCATGAACCAAGAAACCACATTAACAACAAAGGACATCTCAGGTTGACTATGAGTAAGCTAAAGAAGACTCCTGACCAATTGTCGATAGAGTATAGCATCGACAATGGGTGTTTAATAGGTTTTAGTAAGCTTCACTCCAGACTGAAAAGGAGTGGCACAAGGCTTGCAATCAACCATCTTAAAATGTGTCAACATATCCATTACATATTTAGACTGAGAAATGAAAAAACCATCAGACAATGGTAATACTTGAAGACCCAAAAAATAATGTAGAGTGTCAAGATCTATCATGTCAAAGGAATTAGCAAGTTGTTTCTTCAAACCATAAAGTGACTTATTGAGTCGACATACCAAATTGGAATCTATCACAAATCAAAGTGGCTATCCCATGTAAATTTATTTAGATAGGTCTTCGTGAAGAAAGGAAATATTCACATCCATATGATGAATTTTCCATCCAAAATGAGCAGTAAGGGAAATAATCAATCAAATCAATTTCATCTTTGCAACAGGGGAAAAAGTATCAGTATATTCGATGCTTTCTTGTTCAGAAAATCCCTTCGCAACGAGGCATGCTTTATGTTGCTCAAAAACACCTTTAGAGGTAAATTTGGTCCTATAGAGACATCAACACTTTACTATGTTCTTTCTGAGAGGTCAGGGGACCAAGTCCCAGGTTTGATACACTCTATTTACCATGGGACTTGATACCATGTTTGGGAATGAAATGGAACATGATATGAAAATGAGAACACATTACTATATAAAATCAAAGAGGGACAATAAATTTCGAAGAATAGAGGTGGAATCTAAAGACACAGTTACAACACTTAAGCATAGAGTATTGTGATTAGAACCTCATTGTGCATATTTCCCATCATTGAATTGCATTATAATGACCCAAGGGGTCTTCTTTTATAGTCTCAATATCTAACCGACTTCCACAGAATGCGAAAGATCTTGTCCACATATAACCGTTGACTATTAGAGTTGTCTCCATAAAATCCTCTTCGTCAAGTTGTCTCGACATGACTCAATCTAACCGACTATCCATCCAACTCGTAGTCGATTGCAGGGTTGGTCGATCCATCATTCGGCTATCTTCGACTGTTGGTTGATTGTCTAACCGATAGGCACGTCGACTACTTGACTAACTGGTGTGGTGTGCTAGTAGATTCCTCAACCGATTGTGTCCATATGTAGGTCGACCTCTCGAATGACTAAACCCAGGAGATATGTGATGAACCATCAATGCTTGATGTTCCAACATCACTTATTGGTAACTATTAGACTGATTGTTTTCTTTGCGGAGGTGTTAAATCTATATGTCAGAGACTATATGTCTGTACTAAAGATGTATTTTATTTACTAGGTCTTCATTGTGTCGGGATATACCTCTGTGGAGGTTCGAAAGCCATATCTATGTAGACTATATGTCTTTGATGAATATGTATAATTTACTTTTATTAAATTAATAATCAACTTTTGTTTTTAATATATGTATATACGTTAAAATCATTTAGTTAAGCATATGCATTTTTTAGTAAGTTTTTTTCCACTGTACCAAAACCACTGAGGTGCGAAACTGCAAGTTCCAACGTGCAAGAGGACTGCAATGAAAATACACTAGGGAACTAGTAACAAATGTATTCAAAGGAATTTAAAACAAATGGAATGTCCACTGTACCAAATAAAAAAAACTATACAAGGCACCAAGGACACAACTATGCATGATGCAATCAAAATCTCAAAGAAAATGAATGATAAAACGATCACACTTTCATATGATGATATCAATACTTGTGCATTTTTGCACAACCTAACCTATATCTTTCATACTTTAACATTTTTTGCAGGTATGAAGTTCGCACATGAAATAACTACTATATTCTCAACACCTGTGTGCACAATCTATACATGTCACCGAATCACATTGGACTATCACATCTTTTCATTTCCAATACTTTAGTCCAACACTTTAAAATGCATGGGAATAGTAGAAAAAATGCAATTGTGGGAAGTAATGTCTTATGCAATTGGGAATATCGCATAAGTGGGTTGGTAGAGCATGGTGCGGGTATAAGCAATGCCTAGTCTATTGTCAACACTTGTAGGAAGAATTCATAGAACTTGTGTCACCATCCTATTTGCAAGATATCCATTACTTGTACACTCTCTTTGCAAGCTATCCAAGAAAGAAAATATTGCATGTTAATTTGTAAAACCCTTATTTTCCCCAGCTTGTAAAACTAACTATAACTTGCCAAAAGACTGTGGGAGACTAAATATGTGTGAATGATGGATTTGATGAACCTTTTGTTATAAAATGTAATGTATGTATAACTGTTATTAATTAAATATGGATAGTGTTGCACAACTGTTGAAAGGGAAGTTTTCCAAGATAGACCATGGTGCTATGAGAGAGATGGTGAGGGGAAACCAGAAGTGGTTGAAATTATCCCCACCAAACCAGTACCTCACTAGATTTAATTGCTCAGACCTAGAATAGTGTTAAATTATGAGCTTGATTTCTTATGCGAATTAATTCTTTTATTTTCTTCAATACTTTGATTCCAACTTAATACACTTCGACAATTTCAAATCCTAATCGAATAGAAATAATTATGTAGATAAGTAAGCATGCATATCAACAACACATATACCCTGGGGAAACCCTATATAGGGAGAAAAACCCCAACAAACAATATTCCTTTATTTCATTAATAATGTAAGATCTCTTACAAATATCCACCATGAATGTACTTCTCTCAAAGAGCATGCCAAGATGACTTTGACCTGACAAAGACTTACAAGACCTTGCTGAAATACACCTTTGATATGATGCCTCTTTATCACTGACGTGATCCTCTATTACTTCACCCTCAACTTGCATATGAAAACTCTGTTTCAAAATTGTGCTGCAAAACTGTCTTGCAAAAACTATGTTGAGGAGAGGGTTCGACCTCTTCTTATATAGGATGAAGAGAGGAAGAGGAGAAGCTCTAAATAGTAACCGGATTGCATGCATTAGTCATAAATCAGCTTCATACTTTAGTTCGAACTTAGAACTAGACTTGAGATTGGTTACAACTCAGCATTACACTTTAGTTCGAACTTTAGAGCTAGACTTGAGATTGGTTACAACTCAGCATTACACTTTAGTTCTAACTTAGAACTAGACTTGAGACTGACATGCTTTAGTTCGAACTTAGAACTAGACTTAAGACTTTAGTTGCAACTCAACATTACACTTTAGTTCTAAGATAGAACTAGACTCAAGACTTTAGTTGCAACTCAAAATTACACTTTAGTTCTAGAATCAAGACTTTAGTTGCAACTCAACATTACTAAAATAGAGCTAGACTCAATACATTAGTTGCAACTCAACATTACACTTTAGTTCTAACATAGAACTAGACTCAAAACTTTAGTTACAACTCTACATTACACTTTAGTTCTAACATAGAACTAGAATCAAGACTTTAGTTACAACTCTTGACAAGGAAATTCAAAATTCTCTTCATGGTGGATAATGTTTACACGTTCCAACGCACTAGATCAATACAATTACATCATTTGCAATATTAGGAATATTGTTTGTTTCTATCTCATAGAAATTTTACATTCAACCTAACTTTTTCTAGATACCTTGACTTTTGCTCATGGTTCACAAGGTTTGACTAGGCTCACAGAGGTTGTATGTTCCCCCTGAGTTTTTCACTAATCTGTCTATGCTCACAGAGGTTGTACGTTCCCCCTGACTTTTCAACTAGACTGTCTATGCTCACAGAGGTTGTACGTTCCCCGTGAATTTTTCATTAGACTCACATAGCATCTCGTTCGTCCTGAATTTTGGTTTGACTCACAGAGGTTATCCGTTCCCCCTGGATTTTGTCAATACCTCACAAGACTAGTTGATTCTCCAATATCCTTGGCTAGCCTCAGGGTGGCCCATGTGGCCTCTCATTGGAGAATGATTGTCGATGCTTCCAAATTAAAAACTCCCTCTCAGTGAGGGAGTCATTCTCAGCCACACCAAGCTTGCCTCTCAGCTGCACAAACTGTCTCGAGGTCAGAGGCTTGGTCAGGATATCATGTACCTGCTTACTCGTGGCTATGTACTGTAACTTTACAGTTTTTCTCTGGACCAAGTCTCGGATGTAGTGGTACCTCATCTCAATATGTTTTGACCTCTTGTGAAATAACGAGTTCTCTGTCAATTTTATGCAACTTTTATTATCATTGTGAACCACCGTCGTCTTGAGCTTGTCACCAAACAACCCAAAAATCAATTTTCTAAGCCATATTGCTTCCTTGCTAGCATCACTTGCTGCAATGTACTCAACCTCTGTTGTACTCTGTGCAATGGATCCCTACTTTCATCTTGACCAAGAGATCATAGAGGATCCTAAAATGAAGCAGTATCCAGAAGTACTCTTCCGATCCACTGGGGCTTCTTTCCCAGTCAACATCTGCATACCCATGCAGAAATAAACCACCACTGGATGTATATCTCAGAACATAAGTAATGGTCTTTCTGAGATATCTTAAGATGTGATTTTCTGCCACCCAGTGTCTCTGTCTCGGTTTAGTCATGAACTGACTCATTACAATCACTACATAGCATATATCTGGTCTAGTGTGGATCATGTACATCAATGATCCAATTAGCTGCCTATACATGGTGGGATCCACCAAATCTGAACCTGTATCAGAATCATGCAGCTTCTTCAAGTTGGTAACCATCGGAGTAGACATGGATTTGCAATCCATCATACCAAACCTCTTTAGTACATCCACTGTGTATTTTCCTTGTGCCAGAAATATCTCACCCTGTCTTTGGAACACTTCCAATCCTAGGAAGTAATGCATCAAGCCTAAGTATTTCATCTCGAATTCTGAGGTTAGCTCCCTCTTACACTAGGATATTAGCCCTTCATTTCTTGTTAGAAATAGATCATCAACATACAAGATTAGTATAACAGGTTGGTTACCTCTTACCTTGAAGTATAGATTTGCATCAACATCACTTTTCTGAAAGCCCAGGCTTTTAAGAAAGCCATCAATCCTATCATACCAAACTCTGGGAGCATGCTTAAGACCATACAAGGCCTTCCTTAGCTTGCATACATGAGTGCCTTTGTCATGAAGTATAAAACCATCTAGTTGTTCCACAAATACCTCTTATTCAATATTTTCATTCAAGAATGTTGTTTTTACATCCATCTGATGTAGTTTCCAACCAAGTACGGAAGCTAAAGAAATAATAGCTCGAATGGAGGTATACCTAGATACAGGAGAAAAAGTCTCTTTCTAGTCGATTCCTTCTTTCTGAGTGAAGCCTCTAGCTACAAATCTTGCTTTGAACTTTTCCACACTTCCATCAGTTGCATGTTTGATATTATATATCCATTTGGAAGAAACCATTGATTCATCTTTTTGCCTTGGCACAATGTCCCAGACATTGTTATTTATAATAGACATGTATTCCTCAAGCATGGAATCCTTAAATACTTGTAATTTATTTGCTTCATCAAATGAATAAGGTTCGACATCACTAATGCTGCTCATCAGTGCAACATAGCCTCCAAACCTATGAGGCCTCTTCCTTTCCCTGAAAGTTCCTTTGGGAGCAACTATCCTTTCTTCTTCCTGCACTATTTCTTTAAGCCGCATTGGATTCCTTTTGGCTGGAGGTTCTCCAAGAGTTCTTTATAACACTTTAATGGGTTCTAGGGGCTCATTACTTGCCCCTTCATGAGGTTCCTCCCTCTGATCATCTGACTCTTCATTTTCAGAAGAGGGTGAAGTTTGTTGAACTACCTCTAAATCCTTCTGAAGCTCTCTGGATTTCTTAAATGCGACTTCGTCATGGAAAGTCACATCTCTTCTTACCTATATTTTCCTCTGACCTGGTACATAAATCTTGTAATATTTGGACTTCTCACTATACCCCACAAAAACCCCTTTCTTGCCTGAGGGTTCCATCTTTGTCCTCTTTTCCTTAGGGACATGAATATACAAAGGACATCTAAATATCCTTAGATTCCCTACTTCAGGTTTGATCCCTGAGAAGACTTCTTCAGGAGTCTTGTCCTTCAAAATAGCATGTGGACACCAGTTCTGAATATACACGGTAGTGGAGGTAGCTTCTGCCCATAAAGAATTTGGCATATCCTGGTCAACATCGTTGCTTTCGCTGCCTCACAAATAGTCTTGTTTTTCCTCTGAGCAACATGATTTTGTTGAGGGTTATATGGAACGATCAATTGTCTCTTGATTCTTGATGACTTGTAGAAATCCTCAAACTCAGGGATGATTTTAGGGGCTAAATTTTGCTCATGGGCTAATTTTCCAAGGTTTTTCCCAAAATAAGATTCACTATTCTAAAAATGATTCGCCCAAATTCTAAAGGATAAAATTATTTTACTTTAAAAATCGCCAAAATTTTATACAAACTATATAAAATCCTTAGACATTTGAATATTTTTACAAAAATATCGCTAAACATTTTATAGTTGGAATATGAAGGATTAGTAAGATTCACCAAGGTTTCTACATTTTAAAATAAATTTTCATCCTTAAAATCATCCCTGCTCAAACTGAAGAGATTCAAACTCTCCTCCATTGTCTATTCTAAGGATTCTGATGTGTTTCCATGTCTTATTTTCAATAAAGGATTTATACTCTTTGAATTTATCAAATGTGTCACTTTTAGCTTTAAGAAAATATATCCAACATTTTCTTGAGTAATCATCAATAAAAATGACATAATACAAACAACCACTGAGTGAGGGAGATGACATGGGACCACATACATCATAATGAACCAGATCTAAGATTCCCTGAGCTTTGTTGTCACTACTAGGAAATGCTTTCTTTATATTTTTACCTAGCCTGCATCCCTTACAAATTTCATTTTTAATAAGAGAAATAGAGGGCATTCCACATACCATGTTCTGTAGATATGGAAGATCTTTGTAATGAAGATGTCCAAGTCTTCTGTGCCACAACTCACTGGATCTAGTCGCATCATGAGGCAATGCCTAAACTGACTATCTTGACACAACGTACAATCCTCCACTGCGAGTTCCAATGGGTTTTTTTGTACTTAAGTGACTACTTTTATCCCATAGTAGTGCCTTCCTGTCCTTGAAGATCACCCAATATCCCTTTTCCTCAATGGTTGCAACTGATAGTAGATTCTTTTTGAGCCCTCGAACATATAATACTTCATCAACATCAAGTCTAGCCCCAGATTCCAATTTGAAGGAGATAGAGCCTACTCCCTCTATCTTGTAAGATTTTTCATCCGCAAGCTCGACCTACTCTGCAAAAGATTTTGTCTCGAAATCTGAGAGGATCTCCTTGTACCTTTTCATGTGCTTTGATGCACCACTATCTACTAACCAAGTTTTTGGCCTCATGGAAACTAAACTTTGATGTTTGGCTTCCATTGAGGGTCTTTCTAGAAAGTGTCTTTCTTCTTTCCCTTGAATCTTGATGCTAAAGTTGAGTGCTCTCCTTTCGTTGGCTCTCTCCTGTTAGTTGTGCGACTCTCCTCTTGGAGGAAATCATGCCATAACCTCTCAAACGTGGGATGAATCTCTCTCCCACTTACACTGGATAAGAAGGTCTCCCATGAAGATAGAAGATCATAACAAATGGCTTGCACTAAATCATCATCGTCCACTATCACCCCTGTGACCAAAAGATGATCTCTAATTTGAGCTATCCTGGAACAGAAAGATGCCACTGATTCACCTTCCTCCATCTTCAAATACTTAAGATTGTGCTTAAGTGTCCTCTTCTGACTTGGAGCCTGTTTCTCATACAGATTCACCAAGGTATCCATACAATCCTTAGCAGTCATCAACGAAGTCATTGCAGACATTATACTATCTTTGACTGAGTCAAAGATGATTCTCTTGGCCTTTTATTGACTCTTCCTTAAATCCATTCTTACTTCATTATTCGTTGGTTCCTCCACCACTGTGGTCACATACTGCTCAAGATCATGATCTTGCAAGATATTTTTTATACGGAGATTCCACACATTAAAGTTGGTAGCTCCTTCGAGCCTATCTTCGACGCTGATTGAAATGGAGGATGCCATGGTCCTCACACTGGAAACTTAATCAATCTCGCTTGGTTCTATGTGTACCTGCTTCTACACTTCAACACGTTTAACACACCCTAAGCTTTGATACCATGTTAAAATATGAGCTTGATTTCTTATGCGGATTAATTCTTTTATTTTCTTCAATACTTTGATTCTAGATTAATACACTTCAACAATTTCAAATCATAATCAAATAGAAATAATTATGTAGATAAGTAATCATTCATATCAACAACACATATACCCTAGGGTAACCCTGTACAAGGAGAAAGCCCCCAGCAAACAATATTCCTTTATTGCATTAATAATGTAAGATCTCTTACAAATATACACTATGAATGTACTTCTCTCAAAGAGCTTGCCAAGATGACTCTGACCTGACAAAGACTTACAATACCTTGCTGAAATACACCTTTGATATGATGCCTCTTTATCACTGATGTGATCCTCTATTACTTCACCCTCAACCTGCATATGAAAACTCTGTTGCAAAATTGTGTAGCAAAACTGTCTTGCAAAAACTGTGTTGAGGAGAGGGTTCCACCTCTTCTTATATAGGCTAAAGAGGGGAAGCGGAGAAGCTCGAAATAGTAACCTGATTGCATGCATTAGTCATAACTCAGCTTCATACTTTAGTTAAAACTTAGAACTAGACTTGAGATTGGTTACAACTCAGCATTACACTTTAGTTCGAACTTTAGAACTAGACTTGAGATTGGTTACAACTCAACATTACACTTTAGTTCTAACTTAGAACTAGACATGAGATTGACATGCTTTAGTTTGAACTTAGAACTAGAATTAAGACTTTAGTTGCAACTCAACATTACACTTTAGTTCTAAGATAGAACTAGACTCAATACTTTAGTTGCAACTCAACATTACACTTTAGCTCTAGAATCAAGACTTTAGTTGCAACTCAACATTACTAAAATAGAACTAGACTCAATACTTTAGTTGCAACTCAACATTACACTTTAATTCTAACATCGAACTAGACTCAAGACTTTAGTTACAACTCAACATTACACTTTAGTTCTAACATAGAACTAGACTTGAGACTTTAGTTACAACTCTTGACAAGGCAATTTTAAATTCTCTTCATGCTGGATAATGTTTACATGTGCCAATGTACTAGATCAATACAATTACATGATTTGCAATATTAGGATTATCGTTTGTTTCTAGCTCATAGGAATTTTACATTCAACCTAACATTTGCTAGATACCTTGACTTTTTCTCATGGCTCACAAGGTTTGACTAGGCTCACAGAGGTTGTATGTTCCCCCTGAATTTTCCACTAGTCTGTCTATGCTCACAGAGGTTGTACGCTCCCCCCTTACTTTTTCACCAGACTGTCTATGCTCACAGAGGTTGTACGTTCCCCCTGACTTTTGTATTAGACTCACATAGCATCTCGTTCATCCTGACTTTTGGTTTGACTCACAGAGGTTGTCTGTTCCCCCTTGCTTTTGTCAATACCTCACAAGACTGGTTGATTCTCCAAATATCCCTGGCTAGCCTCAGGGTGGCCCATATGGCCTCTCATTGGAGAATGAATGTCGATGTTTCCAAATTTAACACTCCCTCTCAACAAGGGAGTCATTCTTAGCCACACCAAGCTTTTCTCTTAGCTACACAAACTGTCTCGAGGTCAGAGGCTTGGTTAGGATATCAGCTACCTACTCGCTCGTGGCTATGTACTGTAACTTTACAATTTTTCTCTGGACCAAGTCTCAGATGTAGTGGTACCTCATGTCAATATGTTTTGACCAGGTTCTCTGTCAATTTTATGTAACTTTGATTATCACAGTGAACCACCGTGGTCTCGAGCTTGTCACCAAACAACCCAAAAACTAATTTTCTGAGCCATACTGCCTCCTTGCTAGCATCACTTGTTGCAATGTACTCAGCCTCTACCGTACTCTGTGCAATGGATCCCTAATTTTGGCTTGACCAAGAGATCATAGAGGATCCTAAACTGAAGCATTTTATGGAATTACTCTTCCAATCCATTGAGCTTACTGCCTAGTCAACATCTGCATACCCATGCAGAAATAAACCATCACTGGATGTATATCTCAGACCATAAGTAATGGTCCCTTTGAGATATCTCAAGATGTGATTTTTTTCCACCCAGTGTCTCTGTCTCGGTTCAATCATGAACTGACTCATTACAATCACTACATAGCATATATCTGGCCTAGTGTGGATCTTGTACATCAATGATCCAATCAGCTGCCTATACATGGTGGGATCCACCAAATCTGAACCTCTATCAGAATCATGCAGCTTCTTCAGTTTGGGAACCATTGGAGTAGACATGAATTTGCAATCCATCATACCAAACCTCTTTAGTACATCCACTATGTATTTTCCTTGTGCCAGAAATATCTCACCCTATCGTTGCCACACTTCCAATCCTAGGAAGTAATGCATCAAGCCTAAGTCTTTCATCTCGAATTATAAGGTTATCTCCCTCTTACACCAGGATATTAGCCCTTCATTTCCTGTTGGAAAGATATCATCAACATACATGATTAGTATAACAGGTTGGTTACCTTTTACCTTGAAGTATATATTTTCATCAACATCACTTTTTCGAAAGCCCAGGATTTTAAGAAAGCCATCAATCCTGTCATACCAAACTTTGGGAGTCTGCGTAAGACCATACAAGGCCTTCCTTAGCTTGCATACATGAGTTCCTTTGTTATGCAGTATAAAACCATCTAGTTGTTCCACAAACACCTCTTGTTCAATCTTTCCATTCAAGAATGTTTCTTTTACATCCATCTGATGTAGTTTCCAACCAAGTACAGAAGATGAAGAAATAATAGCTCGAATGGAGGTATACCTGGCTACAGAAGAAAAAGTCTCTTCGTAGTCGATTCCTTCTTTCTGAGTGAAGCCTATGGCTACAAATCCTGCTTTGATATTTTCTACACTTCCATCAGGTGCATGTTTGATCTTATAGATCCATTTGGAAGAAACCATTGATTTGTCTTTTTTCCTTGGCACGATGTCCCAAACATTGTTCTTTATAATAGACCTGTATTCCCCAAGCATGGGATCCTTCCATACTTGTAATTTATCTGCTTCTTCAAATGAATAAGATTTTTCATCACTAATGTTTCTCATCAGTGCAACATAGCCTCCAAACCTATGAGGCATCTTCCTTTTACTGAAAGTTCCTTTGGGAGAAACTATCCTTTTTTATTCCCGCATTATTTATTTAAGCCACCATCGCTTCCTTTTGGCTGGAGGTTCTTCGAGAGTTATTTCTAACACTTCAGTGGGTTCTAGGGGCTCATTACATGGCCCTTCACGAGGTCCTCCCTCTAATCATCTGACTCTTCATTTTCAGAAGAGGGTGAAGTTGGTCGAACTACTTTTGAATCCTATTGAAGCTCTCTGGATTTATTAAATGCGGATTCCTCATGGAAAGTCACATCTCTACTTACTTCTATTTGCCTCTGACCTGGTACAAAAATCCTGTAATATTTGGAGTTCTTACTGTACACCTCAAAAACCCCTTTCTTTCCTGAGGGTTCCATCTTTGTCCTCTTTTCCTTAGGGACATAAATACACACAGGACATCCAAATATCCTTAGATGCCCTACTTCAGGTTTAATCCCTGAGAAGAATTCTTCACGAGTCTTGTCCTTCAAAATAGCATGTGGACACCTTTTCTGAATATACACGGAAGTGGAGGAAGCTTCTGCCCATAAAGAATTTGGCAGAGCCTGGTCAAACATCATTGTTTTCGTTGCCTCACAAATAGTCCTATTTTTCCTCTCAACAACACCATTTTGCTGAGGGTTATATGGAACGTTCAATTGTCTCTTGATTCTTGCTGACTTGTAGAAATCCTCAAACTGAAGAGATTCAAACTCTCCTCCATTGTCTGTTCTAAGGATTCTGATGTGTTTCCATGTCTGCTTTTCAATAAAGGATTTATACTCTTTGAATTTATCAAATGTGTCAATTTTAGCTTTAAGAAAATATATCCAACATTTTCTTGAGTAATCATCAATAAAAATGACATAATACAAACAGCCACTGAGTGAGGGAGATGACATGGGACCACATACATCATAATGAACCAGATCTAAGATTCCCTGAGCTCTATTGTCACTACTAGGAAATGCTTTCTTTATATTTTTACCTAGCATGCATCCCTTACAAATTTCATTTTTACTAAAAGAAATAGAGGGCATGCCACATACCATGTTCTGTAGATCTGGAAGAGATTTGTAATGAAGATGTCCAAGTCTTATGTGACACAACTCACTGGAGCTAGTTGCATCATGAGCCAATGCCTAAACTGACTGTCCTGACATGACATGCAGTCCTCCACATCAAGTTCCAATGGGTTCTATTGTACTTCAGTGGCTACCTTTAGCCCATAGTAGTGCCTTCCTGTCCTTAAAGATCACCCAATATCCCTTGTCCTCAAGGGTTGCAACTGATAGTAGATTATTTTTTAGCCCTCGAACATATAATACTTCATCAACATGAAGTCTAGCCCCAGATTCCAATCTGAAGGATATAGAGCCTACTCCCTCTATCTTGTAACATTTTTCATCCGCAAGCACGACCTTCTCTGCAAAATATTTTGTCTCGAAATATGAGAGGATCTCCTTGTACCCTGTCATGTGCTTTGATGCACCACTGTCTACTAACCAAGTTTTTGGCCCAGTGGAAACTTAACTTTGATGTTTGGCTTCCATTGAGAGCCTTTCTGGAAAGTGTCATTCTTATTTCCCTTGAATCTTGATGCTAAAGATGAGTGCTCTCCTTTCGTTGGCTCGCTCATGGTAGTTGTGCGACTCTCCTCCTGGAGGCAATAATTCCATAACCTCTCAAACGTGGGTTGAATATCTCTCCCACTTACAATGGATAAGAAGGTCTCCCATGAAGAAGGAATATCATAAAAAATGGCATGCACTAAATCATCATCGTCCACTATCACCCCTCTAACCAAAAGATGATCTCTGATCTGAGCTATCCTGGGACAAAAATATGCCACTGATTCACCTTTCTCCATCTTCAAATAATTAATCTTGTGCTTAAGTGTCCCCTTTCTGACTTGGACCCTATGTCTCATACAGATTCACCAAGGTATCCATACAGTCCTTGGCAATCATTAACGAAGTCATTGCAGGCATTATACTATCTTTGACTGAGTCAAAGATGATTCTCTTGGCCTTTGCTTGACTCTTCCTGAAAGTCGTTCTTCCTGCATCATTCATTGGTTCATCCACCACTATGGTCACATACTACTCAAGATCATGCTCTTGTAAGATATTTGTTATATGAATCTTCCACACATTAACTTGGTAGATCCTTCGAGCCTATCTTTGACCCTGACTGAAATGGAGGATGCCATGGTCCTCACACTGGAAACTTAATCAAGCTCACTTGGATCTATGTGCACCTGTTGTTGCACTTCAACACGTTTAACACAACCTAAGCTTTGATACCATGTTAAATTATGATATTGATTTCTTATGCGGATTAATTATTTTATTTTCTTCAATACTTTGATTCCATCTTAATACACTTCAACAATTTCAAATCATAATCGAATAGCAATAATTATGTAGATCAATAAACATGCATATCAACAACACATATACCCTTGGGAAACCCTGTACAGGGAGAAAAACCCCAACAAACAATATTCCTTTATTGCATTAATATTGTAAGATCTCTTACAAATATCCACCATGAATGTACTTCTCTCAAAGAGCTTGCCAATATGACTCTGACCTAACAAAGACTTACAAGACCTTGCTGAAATACACCTTTGATATGTTGCCTCTTTATCACTGATCTGCTCCTCTATTACTTCACCCTCAACCTGCATATGAAAACTCTGTTTCAAAATTGTGTTGCAAAAATGTCTTGCAAAAACTGTGTTAAGGAGAGGGTTCAACCTCTTCTTATATAGGGTGAAGAGGGGAAGATGATAAGCTCGAAATAGTAACCCGATTGTACGCATTAGTCATATTTCATCTTCATACTCTAGTTCGAACTTAGAACTAGACTTGAGATTGGTTACAACTCAACATTACACTTTAGTTCAAACTTTAGAACTAGACTTGAGATTGGTTACAGCTCAGAATTACACTTTAGTTCGAACTTAGAACTAGACTTGAGACTGACACGCTTTAGTTCAAACTTAGAACTAGACTTAAGAATTTAGTTTCAACTCAACATTACACTTTAGTTCTAAGATAGAACTAGACTCAAGACTTTAGTTGCAACTCAACATTACACTTTAGTTCTAGACTCAATACTTTAGTTGCAACTCAACATTACACTTTAGTTATAACATAGAAATAGACTCAAGACTTTAGTTACAACTCAACATTACACTTTAGTTCTAACATAGAACCAGACTCAAGACTTTAGTTACAACTCTTGACAAGGCAATTCAAAATTCTCTTCATGGTGGATAATGTTTACATGTTCCAATGCACTAGACGAATACAATTACATCATTTGGAATATTAGGAATATTGTTTGTTTCTAGCTCATAGGAATTTTACATTCAACCTAACTTTTTCTAGATACCTTGACTAGGCTCATAGAGGTTGTATGTTCCCCCTGACTTTTTCACTAGTCTGTTTATGCTCTCAGAGGTTGTACGTTCCTTGTGACTTTTGCATTAGACTTTCTATGCTCACAGAGGTTGTACGTTTCCCCTGACTTTTGAATTAGACTCACATAGCATCTCATTTGTCTTGACTTTTGGTTTGACTCACAGAGGTTTTTCGTTCCCCCTGGATTTTTTTAATACCTCACAAGACTGGTTGATTCTCCAAATCTCCCTGGCTAGCCTCAGGGTGGCCCATATGGCCTCTCATTGGAGAATGACTGTTGATGCTTCCAACTTTAACAAATAGTCCTCTGACCCATGACCACAATTTGGGGATCCAAAACCACGCAACCTTGGTGAGGAAAGAAACAAAAGAGGTGATTCATGGGAAGAGGTAGATCTGCGAGGAATCAAAGTGGAGAGACCTATCTCCCAGAAGAGAAAATAGTGTTTTCAACTCTCTGGTTTGAGGGAGTACTGAGAAACAAGCTCATTTTGGGTGCAAGAAGATGTTGGCAATGTTTTCAGTCGAAGATGATAAACAGGGCTGAAAAGTGACTATGGAATTACTCGTGCAGACCTCCTTTCTTGGTACAGAGAAAACCAGTTGCCAAGATCCTATGGGAGGCGAAGAGTAACCTCCATCCATGACTATCACGGAGCAAGAAAAAAGAGTTTCTCTCAGAGAATCACGGTCTAGCTCATGGGTGGTCAATGTTAAATCCATTCACGAGTGGTTGTGCCTATGATTGGGTGGAAACATACACCCCTTTTAGTAGTCTCTTCACGATTTTGGTTTTCTGATAAGTATTTTCATACTCGGTGTATTGAAATGAAAATGATGATTGAATATATTTATATGTCTATGACTGAGTTTTGTATTGAATGATTAAGGTAGAAATATGTATTGTCTCTCTATGAACCCATGCTTTTGAATGGTCTTTTTCTTTCCTTATCTTAGAAGTTAGAGAGTTATGGGACATAAGCCTACAAGAGATTCAGGGTAGGATTTACTGGAATGCTTTTGTCCTGTCGACCTCTCAAATATACCTTCGTGGGAATACCAAGTAAAAAATCTATGGAAGGAGGGAGTCTCCTTCAGACCCTTCACTTGTGTGACGGAGGGCTCATGCTTGTGTCCTTAACCAATTCATGGATAATATATTAGTGCATAGCCCATGAGAATTTTCAGAGGACCTACATGACCAAGGTCTGGGAACCCTGCGCTAGGCTTGAAAGGAGATAAACCTTTCTGTCTTCAGAAATCTGGGAGTTTGGAACTCTGGGAGTTCATAGCTCCGGAGTGTCACTCCCTTACCATTTGTAAACAAGACGAAGGAAACCTGTTGGTACAATTACCCACGAGGTTGACCGATGTTTGGAGGTTTCCCTAACCAGGGAAGATAGACATATCCCATAGTTAAATCCTGATCCATTTACTAATAATGAAGTAATGCGAGCCTCAAATACGAGGGTATTCGGGAATCCCCCTAACCGTTGGATCTATGTTGAGGTAAGTCTGACGTTGACTACTTCGAGAGAACTGAGGATTTATAACACCCAAATTACTCGAATGTCAAAACTACAAATTGATGTAAGTCGTGGATCTAGGGAATCTGTTAGGAACCCCTCGTAACCATCCAATCAAACAGTGGAGGGACCCACATGCAGTACTTCAACAAATTCCTGCTTCGAGAGAGCGGAGTAACCATAACGTTAAATCCTCCAAAGGCCAGAGCTATGAAGTAACGAGGACCGTAGAGATATGGAACCTTATGGATCTCCCATGACCATTAGATATAGACCGTAGTCAGCCCGAGGCTGACCACTCCGGGAGAAGGAAGTAAGTCACACCACGGCTGCCCAAAACATCGAAGTTACGAAGTAACAGAGGCTATATATCCAGGGGTTTATGTGGACACACCTTAGCCGTGAGATCAAAGGGTTTGGAAGGCTATCAGTCCGGAGCGACATGGACCCACATTTTATGTGCCATGTGTCACCTGGATTCATATGTTTTGTAGACCCTATGTTCCCATTAAAACATGACATGTGTCACCCACTATATGGGCCACGCATCATCTCTGCCTTACCGTGTGTCACCCCTGGTACTTTCTTACTTGGTCCATTTGGTGGGTGGAATCCTCGGGACCCACCTATCTTTGCCTACATGTCTAACATGTCACCACATGTGAGGGTGGACCCTTCGGGAGTCCAGGACTTTGGGAATTCAGAGGTTTGGGATGTAATGTCAAGGATACGCTGAAAGGCCCAAAGTCCGGAGCCACATTGCGAGATTTCAGGATCCTTTGGGAGTTCAGGAATTCAAGACTCCGGAGGAAATACATGCATAAAGGAGAAGGGATGTTCAATGTTGAAGTGTTGAATGCCGAACTTCCCTTTATCCTATGTGTTAAATAAATAAAATGCCCCACTGTTGGATTGGAAGGTGGATGGACCTTCCCCGTTAATGAAGGAACTTGGGGATGGTACGAATGAGGTGGAGCCACGTGGGTGCAATGTGGCCCATGTCCGATAATGCTCTAAGAACTTCGAGAGGCCATAACTTGTAATCCACAACTCAGTTTTGAGTCTAGTAGCAGTCGTTAGAAAGATACGGTTGAGTAGAAGAGGATAGAGATCTCAGGAGATCATTTGAGACAACTAAACTAAGAGAAATTTGTATGTCCCATCCCTAGAAAGGGTACTTAGGGCTTGGGTGTGTTACAAATTGGTATCAGAGTAGGGAACAACACTTGGCCTGCTTGGGCTCATGAACGAGTCACGTAAAAATATTACTAGAAACATTTTAGGGCTAACACCCTATCTTAACCCATTCCTAAAAGGCTTAGTTAAACCTCTACTAAAGAAAGGAGTGAAACTTTCTATTGTTGTTATATATTTTTCAAAATCTGAACTATCGGTTGTTCAAAAACTAATGGATCATTAACTAACGAAAAATGTGTTACCAGCACTCAAGCAGTCAGTGGACCACAGGAAAACTAGAACATAAAGCATGGTGACACATAATGAATTGGGGAAAATATCCCAAAATAGAGAGGAAGAATATGATGAAAGGAGGGTATTGGAAACCCCTCCATATTTCACTGAAACCGTAAGAAGCCTCATGGAAGAATTACAGAGTTGTAAGGCTGACAATGAAAATCTTATAAAAGAGAAGGAAAAGTAAACTGAAATTAATGCAGTCCTACTGCAAAGCTTATCAGATATAGAAAGGAAACTGCAACATGGACCAACAACCAATCATGTGAACAGAAATAACACTAAGAAAATCCAAATTCCACCTGAGACAAGAAAGCATGGTCTTGAAAGTGGCCATACCAGGAGGATCTCCTCAAAGAAGGCCCAACATGGAGCTAAGAGACACTCATCAAAAGAATCCTCTAGTGAGGAATCTGGTATCTCCAAGGGATCCTCTAGTAGCAAAACTAGTTCACATTCCCAAAGGAGAGGAAAGAGGAGGAAACATTCCAAGAGTCATTACCCTAAAGAGTTCAAGAAAGAAAAACCACCTACTTTTTATGGAGAAATTAAGAAGGGGGAAGAAGCACAAGTTTGGTTGATTAACTTGAAGAAGTACTTCAAAGTCCATGACTACTATGAAAATTTAAAGGTTCGAATATCCATTTTTAACCTGAATGGGAAGTCCTCCATTTGGTGGGAGGACCTTAGGAATGTGAAAGGAATCCATGAGAAGGACTTCTCATGGAAACAATTTGATAAATACTTCAAGAAGAAGTATCTATCTGAGAAATAGTTTAATGGGAAGACCAAGGAGTTCTATGAACTCAAATTGGGACAACTTACAATAGATGAATATATCAACAAATTCCATAAGTTGATCATGTATGTACCTTACATAAAGGATGAAAATGTAAAGATGCAATGATTTATTACTGGACTGCCTCAATCCTTCTGGAACATAATTGAATTTTATGAGCCAAATACTTTAGAAGACACTATCCGGAAGGCAAGGTATTTCTATGAGCAATTCAAGAATAAGACAAAACCTCATGAGGACTGGAAGAAGAAAAATAATTCGGGATTCAAGAAGAAGGGTTTTAAACCCTCAAAATTTAAGAACTATGGGAAGGGTTCTAAGATGATCCTTCCTACTAAAAGTGTATATCAACAAAATTTCCTCTTAAAGTGGAAATAAACCCTTTGGAGCAGCCTAAGGTGAGACCGATAAAGCAAAGAGAGAGCCCTTGAAATGTTGGGCTTGTGGAGAAGAAAATCTACTGAGATACTTCCCATATATGAAACAGAACAATAGGAGGGTATACAATGTCCAAGAGGCTACCGTAGTCAATGATGTGGCTAGGATCATTGTTGTGGGGTATTCTACCCTACGGACTAATAAGCTAGGGCTCTAAACTTATACGCAGATCATGACCCTTAAGATTTAACATTTAACCTTCTACCCAAAATCTCAACCCCTTTTCAAGCAAACAATGGAAGAATCGACTCACCTTTTTAACGATGATTGAAGTAGATCCTCCGTTGAGCCTTATATTTCCTTGCTGCTGCTGCCCCTTCTACAAAGCTTCCTGCAATCAAGGTAAGACTACACATGCATGCTACTAATCTACTAGAGGGTTAGAAATAACACATAAATCAAATAACATAGATGAGATTCATGAACTTGGGACGGGAAAAGCATCTTTTTCATTAGTCTCAAAATGAATCACTTACAATGAGTAATGAGACTGGCCACCGTTCCTCGATCCTGATCCTGGGCTCCTCCTCTTCTTCTGTCCTCCAACTGCTGCAACTTGAAGTTCTCCTTAAGCTTGAGGAAAAGCTAAAGGGTGGGGACAATAATGGACTTGGAAATTTGGCAGAATTTCTTTGCTATCCTTTTTCCTTTTTTGAATAGTACCCCTACCCCTCCTTTTATAGGTTAGAAGGAGCTAGGGTTTTAGGCGAACTCTCGTCCATGCATGGCGGAGAGTTTTAGTTAACTGACAAAAAGCCTCGTGTCCCGACAGAAACTTCCCTGATTTTTTGCTTTGTTAGGTATCCGCGGGCTGTAGTGGGCCTGCTAGCGGGGCCCCCGCGGGCTGTAGTGGGCCTGCTAGCGGGGCACGCAGGCTGTAGTGGGCCTGCCAGCGGATTCTTTTTAAAAAAGGAGTTTTTAGAAGAGTTGTTCAGCATGGCTTTGGCAATGAAGGGCAATGAGTTGGCCTGATGCCAGGTAAGCTGGGGTAGTGCAATTTAGAGTTATAACAGATGCCCCCTAATGTGTGAGGTCATAAGAGCATCTGATGGCCGAAATACATTACCAATTCTTTACCAATCTGTACTGATGTGCTGAATGAGTGAGCCCAGGATTCAGGAATCGGGAAGTGCCGTTTGCAAAAAATATCAAATGTCTCACCGAGGCGGGCATACCCATGCTCGGGATAAAATAGAATGCATGGCTACCAATCAAATACATTGTAGATCCATGTCATATAACTATATAAAGTGTAGCCGTGAACAGTACACAGCGGAGCTACATCTCGGAATCGAAAAGATATACATGCCAAGTATCCATCTTCATAGAAGCTGATAAGGTCTGATGGCTAGAGATGAGGACTTCAGAGCTCGAGCAACAACTTCAAAATCTTCAAAACTCGGGTAGGAGTGTAATATGAGTGTACGACTGCACTACCCAGAGGTCTTCGACGGCTCGTCGGGCATAGACAAAATTGATAATCTTGATGATCAGACTGAAGGCTTCAGTGATTTCGAACAAAGACTTGATTGGACATTCAGGATGGCCGGGTATGTGGACAAGAGACATATTGCAAAGTGGCCGACTCAGGATAAGTAACAAACTTCCCTTGGACAATAGCACGACAAGTGATAAGACTCAGGCAACATATATGTTAATCATAAGTCTACGAAGCAGGAGGCAACGCAAACTCTCCATATGTTTGGAAGAGTAACCAAACGGTGGAGGACACAAC
>ML777634.1:771756-784387 GCA_009831015.1 Picea engelmannii
TGAGCCTTCTATTTCCTTGCTGCTGCTGCCCCTTCTACAAAGCTTCCTGCAATCAAGGTAAGACTACACATGCATGCTACTAATCTACTAGAGGGTTAGAAATAACACATAAATCAAATAACATAGATGAGATTCATGAACTTTTGACGGGAAAAGCATCTTTTTCATTAGTCTCAAAATGAATCACTTACAATGAGTTATGAGACTGGCCACCATTCCTCGATCCTGATCCTGGGCTCCTCCTCTTCTTCTGTCCTCCAATTGCTGCAACATGAAGTTCTCCTGAAGCTTGAGGCAAAGCTAAAGGGTGGGGACAATAATGGACTTGGCAATTTGGCAGAGTTTCTTTGCTATCCTTTTTCCTTTTTTGAATAGTACCCCTACCCCTCCTTTTATAGGTTAGAAGGAGCTAGGTTTTTAGGCGAACTCTCGGCCATGCATGGCGGAGAGTTTTAGTTAACTGACAAAAAGCCTCGTGTCCCGACGGAAACTTCCCTGATTTTTTGCTTTGTTAGGTATCCGCAAGGCTGTAGTGGGCCTGCTAGCGGGGCCCCCGCGGGCTGTAGTGGGCCTGCTAGCGAGGCCCCCGCGGGCTGTAGTGGGCCTGCTAGCGAGGCCTGCGGGCTGTAGTGGGCCTGCCAGCGGATTCTTTTTAAAAAAGGAGTTTTTAGAAGAGTTGTTCAGCATGGCTTTGGCAATGAAGGGCAATGAGTTGGCCTGATGCCAGGTAAGCAGGGGTATTGCAATTTAGGGTTATAACAATCATGCCACAAATTTATGCAACACTGAACAATAGACAATCCAACCACCAAGCTTCAATGGTGGAGATGGAAGGTATGATTTCCAACCATCTAGTTTCCATTTTAATTGACCCTGGTTCTAATTTGAGTTATGTTTCCCCTCAGACTATTGATAAATGTAAATTGAAACAAGTTAAACATGTTAAATCATGCCTGGTAGAACTAGCCACTATAACCAAAATAAAAGTAACAGAGGTCATAATAGCATGCCAATTAGTTATGGATGGATGGCCCACCCAAGAAACCCTATAAATGCTCCCTTTAGGATCTTATGACCTTCTAATTGGCATGGGCTGGTTGGTTTCCCATAAAACCAAGTTGCACTATTACAATAAAACTTTGGAGTGTGAAGATGAAGAAGGGATTCAAAATCCTGTCTCAGTGAGACAAATATCAACCATTCAAGTGAAGAAGTATTGTAGAAAATGATTCCCTTTATTTGCAATACATGTGTTGGACTATGTCGAGAACAATAAAACCATCCTAGAGGAAAATACCATATTAAGAGAATATAAATATGTGTTTCCAGAAGAGGTACCACGTCTACCTCCAAGAACACATATTGACTTTTCAATAGAACTTGCACCAGGAGCGGTGCTAGTGTCTAGAACACCCTATAGAATGAGTACACCAGAGCTAGTTGAGCTCAAACTACACCTAAAGGAAATGATGGACAAAGGCTACATTCATCCTAGTGTGTCTCCATGGGGATCACCAACCTTGTTTGTGAAAAAGAAGGATGGAACACTCAGGTTGTGCATATATTATAAGAAACTCGATAAGATGACCAATAAGAATAAGTATCCCTTGCCAAGGATCGATGACTTGTTTGAACAATTAAGGGGTGCTTTAAATTTTCTCCAAGATTCACTTGACTTCTGGATACCATCAGGTCCGAATTAAGGATGAAGACATCCAAAAAACAACCTTTAGGACAAGATATGGTCACTATGAATTTTTGGTGATGCCATTTGGGATAACCAATGCACCAACCACTTTTATGTGCTTAATGGATAATGTACTCAGTAAGTTCTTAGACATATTTGTATTGGTTTTCATTGATGTTATCCTAATATATTCTAAGGATAGGGAAGAACATGAAGAACATCTCAAGTTATTGCTTCAAGTGTTAAGAGAACATCAACTCTATGTTAATTTTACTAAGTGTGACCTTTTCCATAAACAAGTCCATTACTTAGGCTATGTTATTTCTGAAGGAGTGGCAGTTGATGCTCACAAGATCAAATCCATCATGGATTGGCCTACCCCAAAGGATGTGTCTGATATCATATCATTTATGGGCCTTACAGAATACTATAGGAGGTTCATAGAGGGATTTTCCAAGATCGGTTTCCCAATCACATGCCTTCAGAAAAAGGGAGTTCAATTCATTTGGACATTAGAATGTGGAGAGAGATTCCAAGAGATGAAGTACCTTCTAACCAATGAAACTATGATGAAGAGTGCATACCCAAACAAGGACTTCATTGTGTGTACAAATTCCTACAAGGAAGGACTCAGAGGAGTCCTTATCCAAGAAGGACATGTAATTTTCTATGAATCCAAAAAATTGAATGAGAATGAAATCAATTATGTGACCCATGATCTAGAATTGGCTTCCATACTGCATGCTCTAAAAATGTGGAGGCATTATCTCCTGGGTAGAATATTTGTGCTTATGACATACCATTGTGGGTTGAGATATATTTTTGATCAACCAAAGATCAATGTTAGACAAGCTAGATGGATGTCTCTCCTTAATGAGATTGATTTTGAAATCAAACGTATCAAAGGAAAGGAAAATAGAGTGGTTGATGCCCTTAGCATAAGTATGAAAGTGATTCACTTGGAAGCTGTAAGCACCTATGAAACAAACATCAAGGAGAGAGTAAAAAATGCACAAGAAACATATGAATTTTTCAAGACTGTAAAATCATACTTGGAACAAGAACCACATGGATGAAGTATGAGGGTTATCAATTATTGAATAATGGACTACTAACTTACAAATGTAGGTTGTATATTCCAAATTGTGATGACTTGAATAGGTTCAGAATGGATGAAATACACAAAAGACCATATACTGGTCATCTTGATTATGAGAAGATGATCACAACCACTAGGAAGTTATTTTATTGGCTCGTACTGAAAAGGGACATGGTTGATTACTTAGCCAAATGTCTAGAATGTCAGCAGGTTAAGGAAGAGCACCGATATCAAGTAGGACTATCGTAGCCCCTACCAATTCCGAAATGGAAATGGGAAGCTATCACCGTGGATTTCATCACAGGGTTACCAAAATCAGCCAAACATAACGACACCATCATGGTAGTTGTGGACAAACTGATCAAGACTTCCCACTTCATTCCCATCAAGTCAACTTGCATGGAAATAAATATTGCCATTATTTTCATGAAAGAAATATTTAGGCTGCACGACATGCCTAAGGAAATCATATCCGACCGAGATGCGAAATTTGCTTCAAATTTTTGGAAATCTTTGTTTGCTAGTTTTGAAACTAAATTGCTATTTAGTACAACCTATCACCCTCAAAATTATGGACATACCAAGAGGGTAAGCCAAGTATTAGAGGACATGTTAAGGATGCATGTAATGCATCAGCCTAAGAAGTGGGAATACTACCTACCACTGGTATAATTTTCCTACAACAATGTCTATCAAAGTGATTCACTTGGCAGCTATAAGCATCTGTGAAATAGATGTCAAGGAGAGAGTCAAAAGTGCACAAGAAACATATGCATTTTTTCAAGACTGTAAAATCATACTTGGAAGAAGAACCCACAGGGATGAAGTATGAGGGTTATCAATTGTTGAATGATGATCTGCTAACTTACAAAGGTAGGTTGTATATTCCAAATTTTGTCGACTTGAAGAGGTTCATAATGGATGAGATACACAAAAGGGCATATATTGGTCATCCTGGTTATCAAATGATGATCACAGCCACTAGGAAGTTATTTTATTGGCCTAGAATTAAAAAGGACATGGTTGATTACTTAGCCAAATGTCTAGAATGTCAATAGGTTAAGGCAGAGCACCGACATCCAATATGATTGTCGCAACCCCTACCAATTCTGGAATGGAAATGGGAAAGCATATCCATGGTTTTCATCACAGGGTTACCAAAATCATCCAAACTGAATGATGCCATAATGGTAGTTGTGGAAAAACTGAGCAAGACTGCTCACTTCATTCTCGTCAAGTCAACTTGCAAGGCAATAGATATTTCCATTATTTTCATAAAAGAAATATTTAGGCTCCATAACATGGCTAAGGAGATCATATCCGAATGAGATACAAAATTTGCTTCAAACTTTTGGAAATATTTGTTTGTTGGTTTTGAAACTAAATTGCTATTTAGTACAACCTATCACCCTCAAACGGATGGGCAGACCGAGAGGGTAAACCAAGTATTAGAGGACATGTTAAGGATGCATGTAATGCATCAACCTAAGAAGTGGGAAGACTACCTACCACTGGTATAATTTTCCTACAACAATAGCTATCAAGAGTCATTGAATATGAGCCCTTTTGAGACCCTCTATGGTAGACAATGAAAAATTCCAATCAGCTGGGATAAACCAGTAGATAGAATTACAATCATTCCAGATATGCTAAAATAATTGGAACAACAAGTAATCTAGATAAGGCCGAATATGAAAGTGGCTCAGGATAGAAATAAAATCTATGCAAATAAAAAAAGGACTCCTAGAGAGTTCACAACAAGGGATCATGTGTATCTTCGAGTTAGACCCAGGAAAATCTCCTTGAGATTGGGAGCATGTGCAAAGCTGGCACCTCGATATTGTGGACCATTTGAAAATTTGGATAAAGTGGGACCTGTAGCATATAGTCTAGCACTTCCTCCCACAGTGAAGGCACATAATGTTTTCCATGTTTCATTACTGAAGAAATATGTACATGATTATGATCATATAATTGACTGGTCTATGATTCCGGTGGAACCAAAGGGATAATTCCTACTAGAACCATAATACATAATAGATAGGAAGGAAACCCCACTTGGGAAAAGAACCATTGCACAGGTCAAGGTGCAATGGAAACACTTTGGTCCAGATGAAGCGACATGGGATATGGAGGATGCCATGAAACATGCATACCCATTTTTGTTTACTTCAGTATATATAGAGCACGTTGGCAGGTAGAACATCGAAGATGATGTTACTTTAAGGGGGAGCAGTTTGTTACACCCTTGTTTCCCCATGTTGTAAATATAACTATAACTTTCCAAAAGACTGTGACAGACTAAATATGTGTGAATGATGGATTTGATGAACCTTTTGTTATAAAAGGTAATGTGTGTATTTATGTTCTTAATTAAATATGGATAATGTTGCACAACCATTGAAAGGGGGGTTTGCAAGATAGACCTTGGTTCTATGAGAGAGATGGTGAGGGGAAACCAAAAGTGGTTGAGATGACCCCCACCAAACCAGTACCTCATTGTATTTAATCTCTCATACCTAGAACAATCCTCTGAGCCAAAAATGAATTACCAATCAGACTGGTAGCTGGAAGAGTCCTCCTCAAGAGTTAATGAAGAGATGGGGTAAAGTACCCATCTGCAAGACTTCCAGACCTAACCATGAGCTAGTGATTTGGACCCATGAAACCTTGCTAAGGAAGGAATAAAATAGGTGATTCATGGGCAGAGGAAAATCTACGAGAAATCATAGTGGAGAGACCAATATCCCAGAAGAGAAAATAGCATTTGTAGCTCCCTGGTTAGAGGGATAACTGAGAAATAATATTGTTTTGGATGCAAGAATATGTTGGCAATGTTTTCAGTCCAAGTTGATAAACAGGGCTGACGAGTGACTGTGGAAGTACTCATGCATACCTCCTTTCTTGGTACAAAGAAAAATGGTTTCCAATATCTTGTGGGAGTAGGAGGGTAACCTCCATCCCTAACTATCACAGAGAAAGAACAAAGAGTCTCTCTCATACCATCATGGTATAGCTCAAGGGAGGTCAGTGATAAATCCGTTCAGGAGTGTTTGCGCCTATGTTTGGGTGGAAATAGGTACCCCTTTCAGGAGTCACTTCACGATTCTGGTTTTCTGATAAGTATTTTCATACTCAATGTATTGAAATGGAAATGATGATTGAATATATTTATATGTCTATGAGTGAGTTCTGTATTGAACGATTAAGGTAGAAATATGTATTGTCTCTATGTGAACCCATGATTTTGAATGGTCTTCTTCTTTCCTCAGCTTAGCATATAGAGAGTTATGGTACGTAAGCCTACAAGAGAGTTGGGGTAGGATTTACTGGAATGATTAAGTCCTACCGACCTCTTGAATCTACCTTTGTGGAAATACCAAGTTCAAACTCTATGGAAGGAGGGTGTCTCTTTCATACCTTTCACCCATGTGACCGAGGGATCATTCCCATGTCCTCAACCAATTCACGGCTAAGAGATTAGCTTAGTCGATGAGAATTTTTGGAGGACCCATATGACCAAGGTCTAGGAACCCTACTCTAGGCTCAAAAGAAGATAAACCTTTCTGGCTTCAGAACTGCAGGAGTTCGGAGCTCTGGAGTGTTACGCCCTTACCATTTGTAAACCATATGAAGGAAAACTATTGCTACGGTTATACATGAGTTTGACCAATGTATGGCGATTTCCCTAACCAGGGAAAATAGACCTGTCCCACCAATAAATCCTGACCCATTTACTAATCGTGAAGTAATGCGAGTCGTAGATCTGAAGGTATTCGAGAGTCCCCCTAGCCATCATATCTACATTGAGGTAAGTCCGACGTTGACTACTTTGGGAGAATTGAGGTGTTATAGCACCAAATTCCTCAAACACCAGAGTTACAAATTTATGTAAGTCGTGGATCTAGGGACTCCGTTAGGAACCCCTCCTAATCGTTCGATCAAATAGTGGAGGGTTCTGTGTATAGTACTTCGACAAAGTCCTTCTTTTGGAGAGAAGAGTGGCCATTATGCCAAATCCTTCGAAGGACAGAGCTACAAAGTAACGAGAACCATAGATCTAGGGACCCTTCAGGATCTCCCATGGTTGTTAGATCTAGATCGTGGTCATCCCAGCGTTGACCACTCTGAGAGAAAAGAGGAAGTCTCACCACGGGTCCCTCGAACATTGAAGTTATGAAATAACAAAGGCCGTAGATCTAGGGGCTTACATGGACACATCTTAGCCATGAGTTCGAAGGGTTTGGAAGGCTATCAATCCTAGGTGATGTGGACCCACATTTGACGTGGCATGTGTCACCTAGATTTGTACGTTTCATAGACTCTATGTGCCCATTAAAATGTGACACTTCTCATCCATTGTAGGGGCCACATGTCATCTCTTCCTTGTTGTGTGTCACCCATGCTACTTTCTTACTTGGTCCATTTGGCAGGTAGAGTGCTTGGGACTCGGGAGTTCGCAGGGTGAAAGCCCAAGTATTGGGTGTTCAAAGTCGTGAGGCGCGAGGATGCAAAGAAGCGAGGTGGCGAGAGATTTGTAACCATCCATCTGAGGGGACAGGTGGTAAGAGATCAAGAGATCTAACGAACTCGGGAGTTCACAGGGTAAAGGCCCAAGTATTTGGTGTTCAAAGTCGCGAGGCGGCAAAGGAGCGAAAGGATCGTCGCCTTCCATCTGAGGAGGACAGGTGGTGAGAGATTAAGGGATCTCGCGAACTCGGGAGTTCATAGGTTGAGAGTCCAAACATTGGTGTTATAAACCTAAAATGCACCACACAGGCTTACCTGGCATCAGGCCAACTCATGTCTCTTCTTTGCCAAAGCCATGTTGAATAAAACCTTGAAAAACCACTTAAATCAAGCAACCCGTGCCCTAACCTAACACTGGGCACGTTGGACCGCTTGTTGGCCTTCTACTGCACGCGATGGACTGCGGGCTAGCCCACTACAGCTCGCGTTTACCTAACAAAGCAAAAAATCAGGAAAGTTTCCGCCGGGACGAAAATCTTTGGGTCGGTTAACTGGAACTCCCAGCCATGCATGGCCGAGAGTTCGTCTAAAACCCTAGCTCCTTCTAGCCTATAAAAGAAGGGGTAGGGGTACTATTCAAAGAAGGAAAAATCATAGCAAAGAAACTCTGCCCAATTGCTGTCCATTTTGTCCCAACCCTTTAGCTTTTCCTCAAGCTTTAGGAGAATTCAAGCAAAGCAGTTGGAGGATAAGGAAGAGGAGGAGCCCAGGATCAGGATCGAGGAACGATGGCCGGTCTCAAAAATCATTGTAAGTTGGTTCATATTGAGATCAATAAAAAATATACTTTTCCCATCCCAAATACATGAGTCTTATATGTTTTATGTGATTTGTGTTTAATCTCTAACCCCCTAGTAGAACAATAGAATGCATGCATAGTTTTGTCTTGATTGCAGGATCGCTTTGTGGAAGGAGCAGAAGCAGCAAGGAGATAAAGCTCAACGGAGGAGCTACACCAACTGTCGATAAAAAGGTTAGTTAGTTCTTCCCTTGTTTGTTTAAAGAAAAGGGGTTTAGATTCAGGGTAGAAGGTTAAAGGTAGCTTATGAAGGGTCATGATCTGCATACAAGTTTAAATCCCTAGCTTGTTATTCCGTAGGGTAGAATACCCCACAACAGAATTGGCGACTCCGCTGGGGAGATTTTACTCTTAGGGTTTCCGGATTTCATTAGAGGTTCTTGGGTAGTTCAAAGAAGTTTAGTATTTGTTTCTTTGTTATTTTGTTTTCTGTTAGGTCAATGCTAGCAGGGAACCTGGTTATCAATACCAGTTTTCCTTGACTGACGCTTGACATTTATTCTTAGGACACACAGAGGTACCCGCGGCCTGCAGAATCCCTGACCATGGGTAACCCGCACCCTAACCTTCTACAGCCTGTGGTTGACCGCTTGCTGTAGTGGTTTCAGTAGCGTGTAGAGCTTAGGAAGCTTAGGAGGCAGTCTCCTCTTCCCTGTCAGAAGTTTACCTTCTCAGGGGGATTTCTGGATCCTGTCTGGGTCTTGATTAGTTTACTATCTTGCTTTCAGTCTGCCTTATTGTTTTGATTGTTCTTTGCATTTGTTTTCTTTTTTGCAAATTTTCCTTTTCTGTCGAAGTGGAAGCATCCAAGACTTTAGGAGACCCTGGTTGTCAATACCAGAGGCCTCTTTCAGGTCTGGGCTGCCTGTGTTTGATTTTTCCTCAGATTTTATACCTACCCATGGGCTGCTTTAGTTCTGAGCGCAGATACCCGCGTTCTGTTATAGCTCAGCACGCGGTTGAACGCGTGTTGTCTCAGTGACAGTCGCGGGCCTGTCTGGTTGCTTTTCAGCCTGGGTGGGGAAGTCATCCCCTCCTATGGTGAGAAGTGCTCCTTTCAGGGTTTAGAGTCTGCAGTTGCACTATCAGCTGGTTAGGGCATCTCATCATTAGCCTGTGTTTGTTAGTTGATGTTTTGATAGAAAAGACAAAAGAGAAAAAATATTTGTTTTATGGTTTTTAGGCAAGTGTTAGAATCGGTGCTGTTGTGATTGCTTTGTTGCATTTTTGTGCTCTGATTCTGTTTGCGATCTGCGCTTTAAGCCAGAGTTTTCTTTTCATTCTCTTGGTTTTGTTCTTGTCAACATTTTTCCTTGTTGTGTTATTTTACAACGAAATAAAAAACAATTTCTTGTTTCATTTTCTTCTTGGTTTGAAGATTGAGTTGTTGCATTAGTAGCTAGGAAAGAAGTCTTTTTGCATAAGTTCTTGTAGTGCATTTTGGGTATAAGTAGCTCGCAAATCTGAGCGAAAGTTCTCCTTATTTACTGCATGAAATCTTAGTAAATTTGAAAAAGAAGAGAAGTCTTTCATTGAAAAGTTGTTGGTTTTGCATTTCAGTAAAAATTTTTTGTTTCCACGCATTTTGTTCTTTTTGCTTTGAGTATTTTTACACACCATCAGTTTTACTTTCGTACCTTGTGACTAAAAATCCAATTAAAATCAACGCTAATTAAAATCAAGTAGACTTTTCTGTTTGTAGGGTGCATACACTAGCTCAGGAATAGGGCCTTGGAATAGGTTGGAGAGTAAATTCTCCAAGGCCACCCAAACCAAACATTGGAGTCTGTCAATAGGGAGTGTAGAAGTCCAGTTATGGAAAGTTATTCAGGACTCCCCTCTAACACATGGGATAAACACGAGGTCGCGTAAGGAAAGACAGTGGAGATAACCCCTCCAAAGCTGGATCGAGTGTTGTGGAGAACACATATCGAGGATTTGTTAAGGGATTCCGTCGTTTGCATTTTCCACGGAGCTTCATGGGTCTCGAATCCGTTCGAGGTCCTCATTTGTCTTTCGGACCATTTTCTCTCGATACCCTTGACAGGTTTCAGGCTTGATACCCTGCTCATTGTGGTCTACCTGACTGCCGACTGTACCCGCCTGATAGTTGTTCACATGCTGGCAAACTAGTTGCCAATATTTTCTAGGAACATACACAGGTGACTGCGGGGGTATAACGCGGTACCTAGGACGGACATCAGACCAATTCTTTGCAGAGTATACCCGGAGGGTGCTTCCGTATTCGAGTTTCACTTGCACCAGTAAGTTGCTCTAGTGTTGGTTGTTGTTACTGTTCTTCCAACTAGTTTAGTGCTTGCTTGATTCATCTTCTAGGGGCTTTATTTTATTGAGTGTTATTGTTTGTTCATGTAGAATACCTTAGCGTGTCATGAATATTCTCACACAGTGGAGGATTCAGAGCTCCACCGGTCACGAAGGCTTCTGGGCCTGCCGCCGGTTATACTGGAGCCACCCCCGCCACCACTGAGGCGGAAGCTAGACTATCAAGGGTCTTTCGAAGCAACTGGGGCTTTTGATCTCAAACAACCCCCTGAGGAATCGACCGCCAATTTTGGATTGGTTGAAACCTCAAACACTGATACTTGGCCGGACATTATTGTGCCAATTCACTTTTACAAACGCCTGTCAGTGCCTAACCTAGTGATGGAACCAAACTTTGTTACTTCATCTGGGATTTCTTCCACCCCTATCACTGTTGCTACCACAGGAGACGCTTCTCCTAACTTGCCTTTGTCGGCAGTCCAGGCCACCACGGTCTCGGTCGTAACTACGTCGCACAATGGATCGACCCCATCTATCACGGCGGCCACACCTCTTTACACACTTAGTGCGACAGGCGCTCCGTTTTCATACGGGATGCCTAGTTCAGGTACTTGTCCTGCACTCACTTCATCCACTCTCCAGACCTTGGTTCTGGGGGCAGGGAGCTCTAACGCTCCTTTGCAAGGTCAACTTGGGGGCATTCCTGTCCCTTTCAATGCTTTTCCTTACGCTGGAGGTCATATTCCTTCTTCATCCCCTTCGCTCGGTGGATCGCATCAGCAATCCGTCGGGCAGCCTGCACACACAAGTCCTTTTGGAGTCGGGAGTCAAGGAACACCTGCGCAAACTCAGTCGGTAGGTTCGTCACCGTTTGTTTGGAACGGGACGTTTGGTAATAACGCTTTCGCATCCGATGCTTTCCCATCTGGGGGCACCGCTATATCATTGTAGCTGTCGACTACTTCACTAAGTGGGTCGAAGCTATGCCGACGTTCAAAGTTGATGGAGAGACTGCAACTCTCTTCTTATTTAACCAGATCATAGCACGGTTCGGAGTCCCGAGAGAGATTGTCACTGACCATGGTAGTCACTTTCAGAATCAAATGATGACCGAGTTAACGTCAAAGCTTGGGTTACGGAAAGAACACTCGTCACCTTACTATCCCCAAGCCAATGGGCAAGTGGAAGCTGTTAACAAAATTCTTAAGACAATGCTACAGCGAACATCAACTTAGCCAAGTCAAACTGGCATTTGATGTTATACTCGGCATTATGGGCTTACCGAACATCAGTTAAGACTGCAACCAGTTTCTCACCTTTCCAACTCGTTTACGAGCTGGAAGCAGTCTTTCCCATCGAATGTCAAATTCCATCTCTAAAGTTGGTAGTACAGTTATTGCTAGACACTTCTCCGCTTGAAGAACGGTTAGTACACCTAGAGAAGCTTGATGAACAACATCGTGAGGCGGCACTGGCCAACGAGGCTCATAAACATAAGGTTAAGTGTCAATATGATAGGTTCGTCCATCCTCGGGTTTTCTCTGAGGGTGACCTTGTCCTGGTTTACGACCAAGATAAGGACCCCCTGGGGGCAGGAAAGTTTAAACCCATGTGGTTCGGACCCTTCATTGTTAAGGAGGTGTTAAAAAAGAGCGCTTATCGTCTGGTTGATTTTGAAGGGAATGCGTTGGCGGAGCCTAGAAATGGGCTCTAGCTCAAGAAGTACTACTCATAGAGCCACTGTGGGTAACTTTTTGTAACATATGTATAGTCTTTGTGCTATTACTTTCTTTCGTTTCTTTTGAAAAACGTGTCATGGACATGTCATTAATGTTATCTTTCGTCACTATGGAAGATGTCAAGTGAGTCTGAGGTGTTCATTGGGTATGTGGACGGTGCTAGTCGACACACATGGAGGCTTGCCTCCGCAGCTTGGGTAATCTTTACACCATAGGGTCAGTTGTTATCTTCCGGAGGGATATGCTTAGGTGACACAACAAACAATGTTGTCGAGTATAGCGCAGTTATTGAGTTGCTTCGTGATGCTTTGTCATTGGGTATCTCTCGTCTCCGGGTCTATCTAGACACTCAACTGGTTGTGTCGCAGCTAAACAGAATATACCATGTGCACGATCCTACTCTACACCGAAGATTCCTTAGGGTACGTCTCTTGGAACACAACTTTGATTATATTACATATTTTCATGTTCCTAGAAGTCTAAATCAAATC
>ML777634.1:784651-826835 GCA_009831015.1 Picea engelmannii
TTTAGATTGGCATCTTGCCCACACATAAAAAAGATCATGATCAAACACATGTAAATACATTTTGTACACATAATCCATAAAGACACATAAAAGAAATAAAAATCATATATAAACATGATAACATCTCAGAGTACATAGATGGGTGCAAACGCCTCAAAAAATGGGAACCATAACGAGTCACTGGGGCTTATGCCCTCAAAAAATATAATACACGTCAGTGCTCGAGGCACATAAGAGTCTACAAAATTTGTTCAGGGCCTATGGGCCCTGTTATAATCATACACAGCTCGGCCTAAACGCCTAAACAGTCGGACCCATGTCCGAGGTAACCCCACCATATGAGTCTACATGGAGGGTGGCAAGTCCTCTATCTCTATCATCGGAACTGTGCGGGTGAGCTCAGTAAAGTTTCACTCAATCCACCCAAGAGCCCTCTCAGCCTCTCCTGCTGGAGGGTTCCCGGCTACTGTTGCTCCCCTGGCGGCGGTAGCTGCGGTCTCTGGCCATGGACGGCGCCTGTTCCGTGAAAAGTTGGCAGGCCGCACGGGTCCCACATCTACATGCAACACAAGGTTCACCCATCAAAAACTCTGTTATCCAAAAAACATGATATATATCTAAAAAGACATAAAAATTACATATGCAAACAAAAAACAGTACAGGTGGAGACTTACCCATCTCCCCTTGCTCCTCACCAGGAGGCACTGGCATCGCTGGATCTCTGGAGAAGTCAATCCCCGCGTATGGGTAGTCCTCGATACCAGGGATCTGTCATGACAACCAAGCAAAGAAGTCATCGTTGAAGGCCTCCATGGTCCTTCCGCCACCCTGTCGCAACAGTAATGCTGCCCATCTACATACTGTCGGGAACATCGCCAGATGTCCTCATACTATCATCCAAGGACTGAAGCACGGAACTCTCTCAAAGAAAAACGAGCACAGGATAGTCCCGAACCCGAAGTTCCTGTGTGTCCGATGACGACAATCTATCAATTGCCTCTTCATGCTCTCTAGCAGCGTGGTACTCCAGTCATATATCTGTGCATTCATGCACTGAAATGCACAGTTCATCTGCGCGCGTGACGCCTAATGTACGACTGAAGAGTTGGTAATTCGCCCAATGAGCGATAAGATGGTCTGTAGAGTAAGGCTGGTGACACTGCCAACCGGTATCCAGGAAGTCCCCTAGTTGGTCCCAGCCACGCAATACTCTGCTATCAACTCCGAGACTTTGCTCGGCCCCGCAGGAAAAGTCTACAAGTTAAAGGGTTCCCCTCTCCTCGAGAGGCCCGTCAAAAAATAGATGTCCTCGGTGGTGGGCACCAAGGATTGCCCCTCTATCATAAAGGCCTCAGCATCAGGGTGCCAGTAGTCAACCAAGGCATTCAGCAGCCTTGGTTGTGCACGCATAAATGGACATAAGAAAAACTTGACCAAGCCACACTGTGTCAGCACGGCCATCACATTTGGATCTGCAGCTACTGCCTCATTGGAAGCCTCATGCTCTCTCTCTCTCCAATGAACATACATCCTGCAAAAATCACAAGGAAAAAAGGGGAGTTAGATCTTGTAACATCAATTTTTTCGTTGCGCGGGGGGTAACCCATGGGATGTAGAGGCGACAGTCGCGGGTACCCGTGTGTTGTTTTGACCCCGCGCGTGGGTACCCGCGGGCTGTCTCTGGACAACCCGCGGGTTACTAGGGCCGACCCCTTAGAGGGCGACGACCGCCCCCAAAAACAAACCAAAATCAACAAATCAAGTATTGAAATGCAAGATGAGGGAGTTTGTACTTACTTGGTCCGAGCAGAAGTTCGTTTGGTCTACTGTAGCTCCCGGAATCACGATCTGTAGCAAAGGGGGTCTTTTGGCTCCAGAGTCAATTTCCAAATCAACAATGGTGATAACGAGCTGCCAGCTTCTATTTATAGACTTTTTGGCCTCTTTTTGTCACCCTTTTGGCCCCTTTTATCAGTTTCTTTATACCAAAAACCATTTTGAGTGGTTCCGGAGTTATATGGAAGGGATTTGATCAGGTATTGGGACATTTTTCATTGAGTTTCAGAAAATAAAAAAAAATACACATAAGGACGGTCCATAAATTTTTATTTTTTTTCAAAATCAACCTGAGCATATGGGTAGGCTTTCATCCCCACTATTGCATCTCGTTGCCTTTTGTTTTTACAATATAGGATCGACCCCATCCGGTTGTGACACGGAACCGTCATTTCTTCTCTAGAAGTGTTGCAACTTGGTGGTAGAGCTTACCAAAACATGGATGCCCTAGGTAGTTATTGGTTGCATTATGGTATCCATGTCATTTCTGACAACATAGTAGGCTCGGGAGTCTGCATAGTCTTTCCTGAATATAAGTTTGAGCCTCATTTGCATGGGTCTTTTTCACTCTTTGTCTTACCCTCCGGACTCCCAAAATATAACGGGTTTCCTTTTAAGCCCTTTTCAGACCCTTAAAACATGAAAAGAGTGTCGAGCGATCTTGTGACCCGTCACGCTCGTTAAACTAAAATTTGAAGTCACGTCTGTCCGGTGGTAGTTTACCCCTTTTTTGGTCCGGACGGTCAACTGTACGAACAAAGGAACACTCTATCGAATTCTGATTCTTTAGAAGAGTATCCTCAGGTATAATTTTATTCCTTTTTCGGGCCTAAGGGACTAAATTTACGAAAAAGAAACCCTCCCGGAGTCCATAGTTAAGCTCTTTTCAGACTCCCTAAAATTGAAAAGATTGTCAAGTGACCTTATTCTTTCACACTCGTTAAACGGTCCAGAAGAACATTCCTGATGGAATCCATAGTTAATCTTTTTTCAGACTCCTTAAAATTGAAAAAATAGCCGATTGATCTTGTCCTTGTCACACTCGTTAAAATGGTTTCGAATTGACGTCTAGTCGGTGCTAGTTTACCCCTTTTTCGAACCGACTAGACTATTGACGAAAAAGGTACCCTAATGGAGTTTCCTTTTATTCTTTTTCAGACTCTCTAAACATGAAAAATCACCGAGCTTCCCTTCTCTGGGCTCGTTAAAATTATATCGAAGGACGTTACCATTGTGTGTTCTATCAACCGCATTTGCATCCTTTACCCGTCAGCCTAGTAACAGTTTGCTTTTGCGTCTTAACACCTTTGGCCACTGGAGGATTTTTCCCAAGTATTATTTCCTAGAACATCAGTCTTGTCCATATGCCTTGAGCTCATATGTTTTCTATGCTCGTTCCTCCACTGTAACGTAATATTCCTTTATTCTTTTTCAAAATATTCAAAAAGAACAAAAAAAAAATCAAATATACCCCAAAAAGAGGATGGGAAAAGTATTTTCTTTATTGGCAGCATTATGAGTCGCCCTTGGATAAAGCACATATGTCTGTTTGATTCACCAAACTTTGGGATGTAGTATGACCTTAGGAAGCTTTGCTCGCTATACTGAGTTGTGTCCTCCACCGTTTGGTTACTCTTCCAAACATATGGAGAGTTTGCGTTGCCTCCTGCTTCGTAGACTTATGATTAACATATATGCTGCCTGAGTCTTATCATTTGTCATGCTATTGTCCAAGGGAAGTTTGTTACTTAGCCTGAGTCGGCCACTTTGCAATATGTCTCTTGTCCGCATACCTGGCCATCCTGAACGTCCAGTCAAGTCTTTGGTTGAAATCAATGAAGCCTTCAGTCCGATCATCAAGATTATCAAGTCCATAACCGATGAGTCATCGAAGAACTCTGGGTAGTGCAGTCGTACACTCATATTACACTCCTACCCGAGTCATGAATATTTTGAATTTGTTGCTCGAGATCTAAAGTACAGCCATCAGGCCAATTCAGCTTCTGAGAGATGGATACTTTCTATGTATATCTTTCTGATTTTGAGATGTAGCTCCACTGTGTATTGTTCGCGGCTACTCTTTATAGTTATTTGACATGGATTTACAGTGTATTTGATTGGTAGCCATGGTTCTGTTTTATCCCGAGCATGGGTATGCCTGCCTCAGTGAGACATTTGATATTTTTTGTAGGCGGCACCTCCTGATTCCTGATTCCTGAGCTCACTCATTCAGCATATCAGTACAGATTGGTAAATAATTGGTAATGTATTTCGGCCATCAGATGCTCTTCTGACCTCACACATTAGGGGGCATCAATTCTGTTGTGGGGTATTCTACCCTACGGACTAACAATCTAGGGCTTTAAACTTGTACGCAGATCATGACCCTTCATAAGCTACCTTTAACCTTCTACCCTGAATCTAAACCCCTTTTCTTTAAACAAACAAGGGAAGAACTAACTAACCTTTTTATCGACGATTGGTGTAGCTCCTCCGTTGAGATTTATCTCCTTGTTGTTGTTGCTCCTTCCACAAAGCGATCCTGCAATCAAGACAAAACTATGCATGCATGCTATTGTTCTACTAGGGGGTTAGAGATTAAACACAAATCACATAAAACATATAAGACTCATGTATTTGGGATGGGAAAAGTATCTTTTTTATTGATCTCAATATGAACCAACTTACAATGATTTTTGAGACTGGCCACCGTTCCTCGATCCTGATCCTGGGCTCCTCCTCTTCCTTGTCCTCCAACTGCTTTGCTTGAATTCTCCTAAAGCTTGAGGAAAAGCTAAAGGGTTGGGACAAAATGGACGGCAATTGGGCAGAGTTTCTTTGCTATGATTTTTCCTTCTTTGAATAGTACCCCTACCCCTTCTTTTATAGGCTAGAAGGAGCTAGGGTTTTAGATGAACTCTCGGCCATGCATGGTTGGGAGTTCCAGTTAACTGACCCAAAGCTTTTCGTCCCGGCGGAAACTTTCCTGATTTTTTGCTTTGTTAGGTAAGCACGGGCTGTAGTGGGCTAGCCCGCGGTCCACCGCGTGCAGTAGAAGGCCAGCAAGCGGTCCAACGCGCCCAGTGTTAGGTTAGGGCGCGGGTTGCTTGATTTAAGTGGTTTTTCAAGGTTCTATTCAGCATGGCTTTGGCAAGGAAGAGACATGAGTTGGCCTGATGCCAAGTAAGCCTGTGTGGTGCAGTTTAGGGTTATAACAATTGGGTATTCCAAGTCGCGAGGTCGCAAGTCGCGAGTTCGTGAGTAGCGAGAGAAGGATAGCCGTTGGATTCAGAGAAGGATAGCCGTTGGATTCAGATCATAAGAGGACCGTTGGATCGGCGCGAGGGGTCGTGTCCCGGGACCTCACAAGAAAAGGTCTGAGAATTTGGCCACGGGGATCGCGAGGTTGTGAGAAGGTAAAATCCCGACAGCTAGAGGATAGTGTGGGCCATAGCGGAGCGTGAGTGGAATACAGGTGGCACAAAGGATTTGCGAGTCGTGAAGTGTCGAAGAGATGAGATTCGTGTAGACACCGAGTCACGAAGTGTCGAGGAGCCGAGATTTGTGTGGACGCATGGCATAATATAAAGTGGGACCACGTGGCCGACGGGTGGACACGTGTTTCCTGGAGACAGGAGTAAATACTCCGTTGAATTCCCGCAACTCGGGGACTCGCTGACTAGGAGGGTGAAAACTCGACAGTTCAACCGACGATGTGGTGAGGTTGCGAGGTTGCGAAAGGCGCTAACATTTAAATCTAGCCCACGGTTGCATGCGGTGAAGGCACTAACAAAGAAAGGAGCTATACCTGTATCGCTATTTTGGGTATCGCAAGATTGGAAAGGAAGAGTCGAAGGCTTGAGTCACGAACTCACAAGATAGCGAGATTTAGCTGATCTCCTGGTGGTAATTGGGAGACCTCGGAGAAAGATTGTTGTGGGTGCAGATTTCCCTATAGGGAAATAGAAGGACCTTGGAGTTCTTCGGGCGAGAAGAAAGAAGATCATGTGAGGCAGACATGCCTGGGTGGTGCGCACGCCTGCGTCAAGTGGTATCAAAGCTTAGAAAAGTTTCTTTGCTTTCTATAGCAGAAGAAAAGAAGAATTCACCATGCCACCAAGGAGAAGAGGTAGACAATCACCCGATCCAGAGGAGGAAAGAGAAATGTCCATAGAAAGAGGTAGGCAAGTGCAGAATCTAGACATGGAGAGAGAAATGCGTAATCTTCGTGCCAGAATGAAGGACATGGAGACATCACAAAGGCGAAAAGCTGATGTGAGAGATATCAGTGAATCCGAGGATGAAGGTGATGTTGGACGTGAAGAAGAAGAAATCCCAGCGGAAGATGTAGCCAATGAGCGTTTAATTAAGGCTATCGCTCAGATGAGTTCGAAAACAAAAATGGACATTCCGGCTTATGAAGGGAATCTGGATGCGGAAGAGCTGCTAGACTATATTAGAGCTCTTGATACTTATTTAGATTATGAGGATATCGAAGATGACAAAAAGGTCAGACATGCCATCACAAGATTAAAAGGACATGCAGCCTTGTGGTGGGATGAACTGCAAGATGATAGGCGTTTCCAAGGCAAGCAGAAGATTAAGAGCTGGGACAGGATGATTGCAAAGATGAAGGCAAAATTCATTCCCAGGGATTATCAAATTTCTCTGTTCAGGAGGATGCAGAACCTGAGATAGAAGATGATGACAGTGAAGGAGTATACTGAGGAATTTTACAGGTTGAATATCAGAGTAGGTCATCGCGAAAGCAATGACGAAAAGGTGGCCAGGTATATGAATGGCCTGAGGTATGAAATTAAGGATGAATTAAATATGGGAACCATATGAATGGTGGAGGATGCTTACCAATTGGCTCTGAAAGCTGAGGAGAAGCTGAGCCGTAAACAGAGTCAGAAAGGCCGAGGCAGAAGTCATCCTAGAGGCAAAGCAGTTGCCCAAGATAAATACCAGAAGCCCAAAGAGGAATGGAAGAAACCTCAGGGAAAGGTTGAAAGAGGTGGAACCTCACAGAGAAGGCCATATGTTGAGCAAAAAGAACAACAATTTGAACAAAGAGGAGGATATGCTGATAATGATAGGATTCATCATACCAAAGGTAGAGGAATAGGAAGAGGTGGAGTAGTCACATGCTTCACATGTGGGAAAAATGGACATAAGTCATTCGAGTTTCCAGAGAAAAAGAAAGAAACTGGAGAAACTCACATCGCCGAGGCACAGAGGCAAGATGTTGAGACAGAGTACGCTGAAGGCGGAAGATTGCTAGTGATGCGCAAAATCCTTTTGACGCCAGAGAAAGAGATGGAGAATTCAGCACAGAGAAACAGTCTTTTTAGGACTGCTTGCAAGACCAAGGATAGAGTGTGCAAGGTCATTGTGGACAGTGGAAGCACTGATAATCTCGTTTCAACCGAGATGGTAGAAAAGCTGGAGTTGGAGACAACTGATCACCCGAAACCATACAAAGTTTCATGGCTATAGAAGGGACATCAGGTAAATGTCACTAAACAGTGCTTAGTTGACATCAAGATAGGAGGATATAATGATAAGATTTTATGTGATGTTATTCCAATGGATGTCTGTCATTTATTGTTGGGTAGACCATGGCACTATGATAGAAATGTAATTCATGATGGGAGGATGAACACCTATACCTTGAAGAAGAATGGGAGGACCCATATGTTGTGTCCAATTGAAGATAAAGAGGTGAAGTCGGAAGTAAACAATAGAGTACTTCTCATGAGTGGGAAGGAACTTCTTACAGAAGTTAAGAAGAAGGAGGATCCACAATTTTTTGTGGTCAGAAAACCGAGAATTGTTCTGACTAGCACAAGAGTGGATGATTTACCAGGAGAAGTTCAGGAACTGCTGGAAGAGTTCGTTGATATTGTAGTGGACGAATTACCTCGTTCATTGCCACCATTGAGGAGCGTGAGTCACCATATAGACCTCATACCGAGAGCCAGTTTGCCAAACAAAGCCGTGTACAGATTGACGCCGCAGGAGAATGAAGAGGTTAAAAGACAGGTCCAGGAGTTGTTGGACAAATATTTGGTCAAGTAAAGCTTGAGTCCATGTGCTGTTCCAACAGTACTCAGTCCGAAGAAAGACGGAGGCTGGAGGATGTGCACTGATTCAAGGGCCATTAATAAGATAACTATCAGGTATAGATTTCCATTGCCAAAAATGGATGATCTGATGGACTGCTTAAGTGGAGCAAAATTTTTTTCAAGGATAGATTTGAAGAGTGGATATCATCAGATTCGTATGAGAGCAGGTGACGAATGGAAAACAACATTCAATACAAACGAAGGTTTGTATGAATGGCTTGTCATGTCGTTTGGCTTGACGAATGCACCAAGTACCTTTATGAGGTTGATGAATGAAGTCCTGAAGGAGTTCATTGGGAAATTTGTCATCGTGTATCTGGATGACATATTGGTTTTCAGCAAGACAAAGGCTAAACATCTGAAGCATTTGGCTATTGTGATGAAGAAATTACAGCAGGAGAAGCTGTTGATAAATATGAAGAAGTACTCATTCATGAAGACAGAAATCATTTATTTGGGGTTTGTTATATCTGCAAATGAATTGAGGATGGATCCAGATAAGGTGGAAGTAATCAAGAATTGGCCATCACCGAGAAACATTTTTGAGGTGAGAAGTTTTCATGGTTTAGCTAGTTTCTACCGGAAATTCATTAGAAATTTCAGTGGAATTAGTGCAGCAATGATGGATACAGTGAAGAAAAGACATAAATCTTTTCATTGGACTGAAGAGGCTGAGAAGAGTTTCAATTTGTTGAAACGAAAGATCACAGAGCAACCGGTTTTGGTGTTGCCAGATTTTCAAAAGACATTTCAGGTGAAATGTGATGCAAGCAGGTTTTCCATAGGAGCGGTCTTGAGTCAGGAGGACAAACCAATTGCATATTTCAGCGAGAAGCTGAATGAGGAAAAATAAAAGTACTCCACGTATGATAAAGAATTCTATGCCATCATACAGGCATTGAACAAATGGAGACACTATTTGATTCCAAAGGAATTTGTTTTATATAGTGATAACCATGCATTACAATTTGTGACTTAACAAGAAAAGTTGAATCAGAGGCATGTTAAATGGGTTGAATACATGCAGAATTTCACTTTTGTAATAAAGCATATTTCTTGTACTGCTAACAAAGTTGTTGATGCTTTGAGCAGGAAAAGTTTGTTGTTGCAGGAGTTCAAAGTCAGGACATTAGGATTTGATGATCTTAGGGACGTGTATGCAGATGATTCAGACTTTAAGGAGGCTTATGAAGCAGCCGAGAATCCAGTTCTCAGAGACAGAAGTCAGTGGATAGAGTATGTGATCCAGGACGGATTGTTGTTCAAAGGCAATCAACTATGTGTTCCGAATTGCTCCATGAGGGAGAACTTGTTGAAAGAAAAGAACAGTGGAGGATTAGCAGGACATTTTGGTCATGATAAGACATTTGCAAAGTTGAGCAAGTCATACTTTTGGCCAGGGATGCGGTCAGAAGTCAAGAATTTTGTGGATAGATGCAGAATTTACCAACATTCAAAAGGAAGGAAACAAAATGTGGGTTTTTATCAGCTACTGCCCATACCTGAGAAGTCGTGGGATGAAATTAGCATGGATTTTGTATTAGGGTTGCCAAATACCCAAAGAGGTGTTGATTCAATCCTTGTGGTAGTTGACAGGTTTTCTAAGATGGCGCATTTTATTCCATGCCAGAAAACCAGCAATGCGACTCACATCGCAATTTTTTTTTTCAAAGAGATTGTTTGACTTCATGGATTGCCAAAAAGCATAGTTTCGAACAGAGACAAAATTCATAGGACATTTCTGGAGAACATTGTGGAAGAAGCTGGGGACTAATTTGATGTTTAGTTCTTCTTATCATCCTCAGACGGATGGACAGATAGAAGTGGCCAACATAAGTCTGGGAGACTTGTTGAGAAGCTTGGTGACAGAGCACCATAGCAGCTGGGATAGCATATTACCGCAAGCAGAGTTTGCTTACAATGATTCAGTGAACATGAGCACAGGAAAAAGTCCATTCCAGATTGTATATGGAATGCAGCCAAGAGGAGTTTCTGAATTGAGGGATTCAGAACAAACTGATACTAGCAGTGCTAGTGCAGGAGAATTCGCTGAAGCGATGAAGGAACTTCACAGCCAGGTGAAGGAGCAACTATTGAAGTCAAGCCAGGAGTACAAGCGCATAGAAGATCAACAACAGAGACAACTTCAGTTTGAGGTTGGTGATCTGGATCTGGCACATTTGAGAAGGAAAGGTTCCCGAGAGGAACATACAACAAGTTGAAGATGAAGAAAATTGGGCCATGCAGGGTCTTGAAGAAAATGGGACAGAATGCTTATGAAATCGAGTTACCAGAGGGCATTGGAATATCTCCGATATTCAATGTCTTGGATTTATACCCATACAAGCTTGAGGAAGCAGAAAGTGATGATCAACCAAATATCCAGTGGCAGAAGAAAATGCCCATTGCAGAGAAGCCACAGATGGAGAAGATACTGAATAAAAGAGTAGGTAAGAAAACCAGAAGGAAATAATATTTCGAATATTTGGTCAAGTGGAAGGGACATCCAGTTGAAGATGCCAGCTGGGAGACTGAAGCAGAAATTTTGAAGCATGGAAATACCGTGCAGGAGCTCATGGAAAGGAGCCCATGAAAATTTTCAAGTGAGGGAGTATGATGCAAGAGCATCCCTCACGAAAAGAAAACCAACGTGGAAGCAGAAGACAGCTGGAAGACGTCCAGCGCAAGTTTTTGAATTTTTAAATTTTCTCTTGAAGTTGATGCGCTGAACATAAATGAGATCATTTAATTTAGGTGCCTTGGTAAAAATGTAATCAGAGCTCGAGCCATACGCTCTCGTCTGAAATAGACAGAGGCATTTATAGTAGTAGTTGCAGGTAGATAGAATTGAATTCCAAGATTAGATAGTTCTAGAAGGAAGAGGGAAAACCGAATATAGACACCCTCATTTGTATCATTGTAACATTAGAAATAGAAAAAAAGAGAGTCTAGAGCATAGGAGAATAGCAGAGAGTTGTAGAAAACACCCATGTACAGATCTTGAATTAATAGAAGAAGTTGATTCAGATTCATGGCTGTTATGTTATTCTCTGCGTATGTGTGTTGAATGCTCTGCTTATGAATATTACTTCCTGTTATGCATTTTTTATTATGCTATGTGTATGATTTCGTGTGTTAAGATCGAAATCTGAGAGGAAGTGAATAAGGTTCAATTGTTTCTCCCTTTGAGAAATGATTCCTGCAAGGAGTGCAGTTGAAGTCGTCCGCAAGGAGTGCGTTGACAGAAGGCTCGGGAGTTAAACTTGTGTTCTCAAAACACTCAGAAGTGGAAGTGGGTTGTTAAAGCCGTACAAGGAGTGCGCAGGCTAAAGAGAGTCTCAGTAGTGACACTAAGCAGAAGTATTGAAGGACTGTTGCTACGGGCATACGCAGAGTCAAGAAAGCTCGAACAATTAAGGTGTTTGCAGGCTTGCCGCAAGGAGTGCGTGCAAAGAACCTCATTGAGGTTGAAGTAATTTAGCAAAGCTCAGGAAGGATAGGCCTCTGAGTCACTGAAGATCAGCGTAGATAAGTGTGACTTGAAGTCAGGAAGAAACGTCGCAGGTTGACAAAAAGGCGAAGGAATCTCGTGGAGAGATACTCTTTTCATTTCGTGGATTAAACAGGGAAGAACGGACGGTCGAAATCTTCTGAAAAGATTTCGCAAAGTTCTGAGGATTTCCAGATATTACAGAGGTGCAAGGAGGTTACATCGAGAAGATTCCGAAGAGGTTGAATCTCAGGAGGGGCAGGCCATCGATTACGAGTCACCGGAGCCGTCAGATCTACACGTGGTATCGTGTATCGGGGACCCGAGAGTTGAAACCCCGAAAGTTGTGTAGCAAGAACAGCGATATCGCGAGACGCGATATCCCTGCAAGATCAGAGTCGTTCGTTGAGGAGGATGCATGTAAGGAGATTCTCATCTCGCAGACTCAGACATTGGAGGACCGAAAGGGAATCCCTTCAGCTTCGCGAGTGGCGAAGTGGCGAGAAGGCTAAGAACCGTCCATCTGAGGGGACAGGTGGCGAGATATTGATAGATCTCACGAACTTGGGAGTTCTCAGGGTGAAAGCCCAAGTATTGGGTGTTCAAAGTAGCGAGGTGCAAGGACGCGAAGCAGCAAGGTGGCGAGAGATTTGTAACCATTCATCTGTGGGGACAGGTGGTAAGCGATCAAGAGATCTCGTGAACTCGGGAGTTCGCAGGGTAAAGGCCCAAGAATTTGGTGTTCAAAGTCGTGAGGCGCGAGGACGCGAGGCGACGAAGGAGTGAAAGGATCGTAGCCATCCATATGAGGAGGACAGGTGGTGAGAGATTAAGGGATCTCGCGAACTCGGGAGTTCGCAGGTTGAGAGTCCAAACATTGGGTATTCCAAGTTGCGAGGTCGCGAGTAGCGAGAGAAGGACAACCATTGGATTCAGATCACAGGAGGACCGTTGGATCCGCACGAGGGGTCGTGTCCTGGGACCTCGCAAGAAAAGGTCCGAGAATTTGGCCACGAGGATCGCGAGGTTGCGAGAAGGAGAAATCCCAACAGATGGAGGATAGTGTGGGCCATAGCGGAGCGTGAGTGGAATACAGGTGGCACAAAGGATTTGCGAGTCGCGAAGTGTCTAGGAGCCGAGATTCGTGTAGACACCGAGTCACGAAGTGCTGAGGAGTCGAGATTTGTGTGGACACGTGACAGAATATAAGGTGGGACCGTGCGGTCGATGGGTGGACACGTGTTGCCTGGAGACAGGAGTAAATACTCCGTTGAATTCTCGCAACTCGGGGACTCGCGGACTAGGAGGGTGAAAACTCGACGGTTCAACCGGCGAGGTGGCGAGGTTGCGAGGTTGTGAAAGGCGCTAACATTTAAGCCTAGCCCACGGTTGCATGTGGCGAAGGCACTAACAAAGAAAGGAGCTATACCCGTATTGCTATTTTGGGTATCGCAAGATTGGAAAGGAAGAGTCGGAGGCTTTGAGTCACGAACTCGCGAGATAGCGAGATTTAGCTGATCTCCCGGTGGTAAAGGGGAGACCTTGAAGAAATATTGTTGTGGGTGTAGATTTCCCTATAGGGAAATAGAAGGACCTTGGAGTTCTTCGGGCGAGAAGGAAGAAGATCTTGTGAGGCAGACGTGCCTAGGTGGTGCGCACGCCTGCGTCAAGTGGTATCAGATCTTAGAAAAGTTTCTTTTCTTTCTATAGCAGAAGAAAAGGAGAATTCACCATGCCTCCAAGGAGAAGAGGTAGAAAATCACAGGATCCAGAGGAGGAAAGAGAAATGTCCAGAGAAAGAGGTAGGCAAGTGAAAAATCCAGACATGGAGAGAGAAATGCGTAATCTTCGTGCCAGAATGGAGGACATGGAGACATCAAAAAGGCGAAAAGATGATGCAGGAGATATCAATGAATCCGAGGATGAAGGTGATGTTGGACGTGAAGAAGAAGATATCCCAGTGGAAGATGCAGCCAATGAGCATTTAATTAAGGTTATCGCTCATATGAGTTCGAAAACAAAAATGGACATTCCAGCTTATGAAGGGAATCTGGATGCGGAAGAGCTGCTAGACTGGATTAGAGCTCTTGATACTTATTTCTATTATGAGGATATCGAAGATGACAAAAAGGTCAGACATTCCGTCACAAGATTAAAAGGACATGCAGCCTTGTGGTGGGATGAACTGCAAGATGATAGGCGTTGCCAAGGCAAGCAGAAGATTAAGAGCTGGGACAGGATGATTGCAAAGATGAAGGCAAAATTCATTCCCAGGGATTATCAAATTTCTCTGTTCAGGAGGATGCAGAACCTGAGACAGAAGATGATGATAGTGAAGGAGTATACTGAGGAATTTTACAGGTTGAATATCAGAGCAGGTCATCCGAACGGTGGAGGATGCTTACCAATTGGCTCTAAAAGTTGAGGAGAAGCTGAGCTGTAAACAGAGTCAGAAAGGCCAAGGCAGAAGTCAGCCAAGAGGCAAAGCAGTTGCCCAAGATAAATACCAGAAGCCCAAAGAGGAATGGAAGAAACCTCAAGGAAAGGTTGAAAGAGGTGGAACATCACAGAGAAGACCATATGTTGAGCAAAAAGAACAACAATTTGAACAAAGAGGAGGATATGATGATAATGATAGGATTCCTCATACCAGAGGTAGAGGAAGAGGAAGAGGTGGAGTATTCACATGCTTCACATGTGGGAAAAATGGACATAAGTCATTTGAGTGTCCAGAGAAAAAGAAAGAAACTGGAGAAACTCACATCGCCGAGGCACAGAGGTGAGATGTTGAGACAGAGTACGCTGAAGGCAGAAGATCACTAGTGATGCGCAAAATCCTTTTAACGCCAGAGAAAGAGATGGAGAATTCAGCGCAGAGAAACAGTCTTTTTAGGACTTCTTTCAAGACCAAGGATAGAGTGTGCAAGGTCATTGTGGATAGTGGAAGCACCGATAATCTCATTTCAACCAAGATGGTAGAAAAGCTAGAGCTAGAGACAACTGATCACCCGGAACCATACAAAGTTTCATGGCTACAGAAGGGACATCAGGTAAATGTCACTAAACAGTGCTTAGTTGTCATCAAGATAGGAGGATATAATGATAAGATTTTATGTGATGTTATTCCAATGGATGTCTGTCATTTATTGTTGGGTATACCATGGCAGTATGATAGAAATGTAATTCATGATGGGAGGATGAACACCTATAACCTGAAGAAGAATGGGAGGACCCATATGTTGTCTCTCTCTCTCTCTCTCTCTCTCTCTCTCTCTCTCTCTCTCTCTCTCTATATATATATATATATATATATATATATATATATATAATGTTGTATAAAAAAAAATTATATAGACTTGTGAATTCATACTTAAAACATTTGTTGATGCAGTTAGTATTTCCATATCTTTGACAACTTCTCTTGTCAGTTGTGCCATAAATGTCCATTGTGTTGTGCGCAAGCAGTTTCATTTTGTATCTACTATGTTAGTTCTATTTTTAAGTATTCATATATCTCAAACATTTGTACCTTGCATATAGAATATTGTAACCCTGATATAATTTTACTTGAGATATATTAGCATAAAAGAGATAAAGCATTGGCCATCCAAAAACATGATGTTTCATTGTCATTTTTTTTAACTGTTCAGACCCTCTATCTAGTAAATATTAGCAATTGTAGAGTTGCATAGCCATATAGCAATGATGCAAAATAAGTGATGTGAAGAACAATTTGGATATATATTTTTGGCGGATGCACAATTTCCAATCCAGTATACATAACTTTGCAATTTTTTATATTGCACATTGAAACTTGCTTCACATGTTATTGTTTATGTTCCAGTTGAATATGAAACAATCATTGATTTTGTTCTAGGTATTGCAATTTTGCTTCAACTATAGCATATATCCAAGATTAGATTAGTTATTGTTGCAAATTTGTCAGGAGAACAACACATGGTACATTCAAATATGGAAACAATAGTAGCTAACATGTCCACATATTTACCAATATTAGCAAACATGCAAAGGCATGGGAAACACAAATGACATTTAACACAACATCATGGTGGCATGGGGCATCCAAGGGCCAGAAAACATTTGGAAGCACTGAACTGCTAAACAATCTGATCCAACCTAATTTCACACGTACTATGGATACACGAAGAAATGATGCCACCCTATGAAAAGCACATGATAATACGAGGAATTGTTGGAACGAAGGAGATCATTAAACTAATTGATATCGAAAGTGAAATGTATCATTACAGGAACATCGGTGCATCAAGTTGCACAAAAAAGGAGACCATAGGTCATAATGATAGCATGCTTTAACCAAGGTTAGTAATGTGCATTGTGATGATTGGTACCACATGATCCCCACTAGACAAGGACCATATGATGGAAGAATCCAACAAGTTGGTCGAAAATAAAAGAAGGAAACGATTGCATAATCACAACCTCTACAACCAAATTGTCTAGCCTGGGTCTTTGGTCTTCTTATATGAAAACAAATATTCACAATAACTTTTCATGCTATGTATTCCTTGGTTGTGTCCTTTCCATTTGTTCCACATCATCAAATCCCATGCTGACAAGCTACCTACATTGCAAAAACAATCACTCAACGGACTAATTAATGGTAGCAGGTTGAGACTACACTGCGACCCATAGGGGTCATCCATTCCTTATCCTCCTTTGTCCCTCTTGAAGTTCTGCAGCTTAGAGACTAGTGTATGATATACAATAGTTAGAAGATTATATAGTTGGCATAACTTTCCTTTCTGGTAGTATTGATGTAGGAGTAGTCGCTCCACCTCAGCTATGCATTGGCTAGACAACACATCAGCGCGCATTCAAGGAGGGAGAGGCGCCAACCCTCTCATTTTGATCTTGTTTTAAAATTTTAAAATTGTTTTTAATACAATTAAATGTTGTAAGGATGGAAGAGCCAAACAGATGCCTTTGTATAAGAAGTAGTTGAAGTCACCTTTATTAGGCTGAGATGGAATATATCTTGAGCTAGGCCTCACATATGAAGATGTAAATGTTCATTCAATGTAAATTAATGAGAGTAGGTGAGTTGGAGGGAGATCTCTAGAAGCCCTTCTTTTGAAAAAAAAGATCTTTGTATCAAGGATTCAGAAGAACAAGGATAGTAGAGGATTTTAAGAGAGAGATAGCATGTTAGGAGATGAGCGGGTAGAGAGATCAAGAGAGGAGAGAACTGAGACATTGTTGTAGTCCAGTCTTTGTAAACATTGTACATACATTCTGAGATTAATGAAAAGGATTTTTTACTGTCCATGAGTTGTCTATGTATCTATGTATTTGAATGTTGTATTTTATGTGTGTTTATGAATTTATGTTGTAGATGTACGTGATAGGTTTCCATCTGTAGGGATAGAAAAAATTATTTGTCTCTGAGTTTGTTATATTGTTTTTGGGTTCTTTAGGTTGTGCAAGGAGTGCACAATAGAACGTTGGGAGTTCTGGAGCCAGCACAAGGAGTGCATATCTGAATCTCAAATCGAGTCCAAAGAAGAACGTGCTAGGAGGCCACACCAGAAGGATTCACAGACTCAAGAGGAGCCTAAGAGTTATTGAACACTATGGAGGGAAGACTATGCAGAGAGGGCACAGAGGAGAGAAACATAAATGTTGGAGATTTTGAAAATCTCTACCGGGAGGGCATTGAGCTAGTGCATGTAGTGCACAAAAGAACTTTATCTCGATTTCTATAAGAAGAGAAGTTTCAATGAGGGAAACTCACAGAGTTACTGAACACTCTGTAATCTCAATAAGGAGTTCTTGAGTAGAAGTTTTCAAGAGGGAAAAAATATCCTTTTGAGGAGTGAAAGGGACAGATACCTTTGAGTTTCGAGAAATTGAATCTCAAGGAGGAACTTAGTTGTTGAAAACTATGAAGGAAGACAATTGCAAGGAGTGAACCAATCCAACACTTAGATGAAGTGTTGAAGCCTGTAGGACAACTAGTTGAAGGTCGGTCAGGCACAAGGAGTGTGCAAAGGAGATAACTTATTTCAAGTTTGTAAGCTCAGGAGGACGAGCACAGAACATGCCAGGAGGGCATTAGAAAGTCTTTTGAAAGACATAGAAGGGTAGAATCCCTTGGGAGACTGAGAAATTTTTAGAATATCATAAAAGATATTGAAAAGAGTGCACAAGAGTCAGACTTAGTCCAAGTCACGAAGCTCATGGAGAAACAGTGCAATTTTTCATGTAGAGCACAAGTGTGCACCAGGGTGAGGTCAAATTTAATATTGCCAAAGCTCAGGAGAGATAGCGAGATCGAAGTTCGAAGCCCATAGGACTTCAAAAGTTCTTGAAGTCTAGAGGATCAAAGGAGTTCAAAGGAGGAAAAAAAGGTTTTGGTTACCTCGTAGAACCAAGCCCAGGAGGAGCAACAGTGGCCATTGGATTGAGCATTGTGAAGGATCTAGACCGTCAGATCAGAGTCCAGACAGGAGGAGAACGTAGAAGAGAAGGATAGATCTCAGTCGTTAGATATTAGTGTGTGGACCAACAAGCATTCAATCTAGAGTTAAGTGCACAAGACTTAAACCAGATTGGAAGTGCATAGGAGAGTGGACTCATGAAGTCTCGAAGTCCCGAAGGTTGTTGGAATCACCCAAAGTAATCTTAGTCATCCATCGAGATAGGACAAATGGCGATAGATCATCACTTTGCTGAATGCAAGTCGGGAACAACAGAGTCGAGAGAAGGAAGGACTTGTGAATTCTGAAGTCACGAGGTCATTTGAACCGTTGGATCGCAGAGAGTCATGGACCATTGATCTGACGTGAGTAGATTTCAGAGATAGGGAATCGAGAGAAAAGAGGCAAGCCATCTTCCAACTTTGTGAAACGTGAAGTCCCAAAATGCTCAGAAGTTGGGCCCCAGGTTCTAGTTGTAGGTCACAAAGATGAAATTCAAGGGGACTAGTGGGAGGAGCTAGTGCCTAGAGGATTCAGGATTCGGAAGATCAGAAAATTGGGAGTATCAGGTTTGGCCCATAGAAAAACACCCAAAGTCCAAGATCGTGAAGCACCTTTTGGTTAGGCATCTGATCACAGTTGATGGTCACGTGGAGGAAACTTATGCCCGTTACTATTTTGCATGGGTGGAGTTTGAGGAGGACCTGTGGATTGATTCTTGGAGGTTCCAGTGAGAACCGGAAGAGCTTCTGTAGCTTGGGAAAATTGAGGATCCATTGACCGGGAGGTCAAAAGACCATGTTGAGGTAGGGGCACTGCGTCATGTGGTATCAGAGCCACTTTTTGTCTGTAGACAATAGGCAGAGGGAGGCAGAAAAACAAAAGGACATCCTAATATGATCAAGTGAATCAGGGTTGTAATTCATCTGTATGCAGCAGGTGAAAGGAGACAGAGTACTGATACTCTGAGAGAAGATTGTTGCACGTGTACAACAACAAAAATTTAAATATCCAAGTGAGTTGTACGCTGGAGGTACAAATGGATCTGAACAGGAAAGTAAAATGGCCTAGTCAAAAGTTGTTGGACAGAAAGAAACAACAATAATTGAGAAGGTGGCTGGGGGAATTATAAAACCTCATTGACACAGAGGAGGAACTAATTCACATCTATGAACCAAAGATAAGGAGACACCTCAGTGATGAGGAGGAGGTGAAATCAAGTCTAGATCTCATAAATTTCTAGGAGGGAAGAGATGAATTTTCATATTTCCAAGTGGGTAATGAAATGAGATCATTGGAGGATCTCATAGACTGCCAGGATAACGATAATGGAAATTCATATTGCCAGGTGGGCAATGATATGATATTAGCAGAGGGTTTCATGAACTACCAGGGGGGAAGAAATGGACTTTCAAGTTGCCAGGTGGGCAATGGAAAGAGATCAGTTGAAGGTCTCATATACTGCCAGAGGAGTAGTGGTGAAAGTTCAGATTGCCAGGTGGGTAGAAGAGAAGAAGATCCAAATTGTCAGGTAGGTAAGGGGAAAGAAATGAGACTATCTAAGAGTCTCATGAACTCTATTGATAGTTCATACCAGTAAGGAATGTTGATAGATGAAGATTAATGTGGGTTTGTAGACCATGTGAATGAAGATGTTGAGAAGTTAAATACTTTCACCATCCAGGAGGGAGATCAGAAGAGCATTTTGATCATTGGAGGGATCAAGGAATTCCTACCAAGCATCCGAGTAGAGGCCATGGTACATGATGAAATTGCAGCAGAAGAAGAAAGACAACCAACATAAAATGTCAAAGAGGAGAACATGGAGAAGACATTGATGCCTACTATTGGGCCCGAGATATGATCATTTTCATGACGGTTATTATACACTTTTTCCATATGTATATATGTGTTTTTCATCTTTTTGAAGGATATTTTTGGAGAATTTGCTGATAAAATGGTATGATCAGCATAAGGTACATGTAATTCATGTTTAATGATTACATCAAGTGTAATTCATCATGTTCTATGATTTCCAAGAGTTAATTCATGTTTTTTTGGTGTTATAGGGTAGAATCACAAGGCGTTTTTCCATCCAGCACTCCGTCCAGTACTTCATCTGACACTATTACAGGAAACAAACTTAAACATTAATTTTTGGGAGGATGAAGTGGAATCTAAAAAATCCAGCACATGGGTTTTGTGCGCAATATGCCCAATTAGGTCCTAAGTAGGCCATTTCCTGAAATTGTGAACGGATTAAGAGAAGTTTGTGGTTCTCAGTTCCGACACTTGATTCAACACTTGATCTGGCACTCGTTCCAGCACTCGATCCAACACTCATTCCGGCACTCGATCCGACACTCGTTCCGACACCCAATATTGCACAAAAATGCAAGGCAATTTGGCGATTATGGCATTGGCGGTCAGTGATGGACAAATTGGGCACATGGGTTTTCTTCATGATCGCCCCCTCCGACTACTAAGCTCAAGACAACTTGATTTCAGTTGTCAAAAGAAGGTGATTATTAGCTTACTCAGTTTCGGCAGTTAGGGCACCATTAATGAAATTTACCAATTTTATAAGTGGTTTGAACCTCTTGTGGTCGACCACTTGGTCTGTAAATCTTATAAATACCACCGTGGTGGTCATACAATAGCTAAGGAGTAGTAGACAAAGTAGAGGATAGAGATAAAAACGTTTTCTTTCATTTTTGCATTTTTCAATTGCCAGAATTGTATAAGACTGCGTTTTTCAAGTTTTAATGGTGAAATCATTTTGTTGAGCTCGTGGTGTGAATTTGAGAGGTGACCATGACTTGTTGGGGGGCCCACCAGCAATCTGGTAACTGTTCTTTGTGTTATTTATGCATTTCATAGCTTATATGTCTCTTTATTTCCTGTACATGAACTGGTCCTTCATTTCTTTAATTTGTTGTTGTAGTTTAACTGTTTTAATTCTCTTTTGCAGGTTAGTATGAAGGCTTTTTGTTAATATGCATTGATTTTATAATTAGGAATGAGTTTGCAAACTCATACACTAACCCCACATGCATTTATATGTTAGATTATGCTTTGATTTATGATTGTAGAATCTAGTTTAAAATAGAGTTTGAGATAGAATAGAACATAAATTTGAGTTTATGTTTTTTTTAACGAGGTTTTAGTGGATGGATAGTCATTAGTCTTCAGTTTTCAATTCTAGTTTGTTGATCTAGTTTCCATTTAGTTTTATTTATTTAATTCGTCATTTAGTTGCTTATTTGCTTTCTTGTCATATGCTTAAATAGTCTTTAAATTCTGTTTATGAGTATTTTTCCTTTTTGCAATTTGAATTATTAAGATAGAGCTAGTTTAGTTTATGTTATACAATTTCTTTCTTAGATTTAGATTGCAATTTCAAGTTGTAGTTAATGACTGAATTTAGTATAGCATAAGTTTGCTTATATTAGTATAGAATTCATTTGAATTTCATAGATTAGAAAACAGTTTCTTGTTTTCATAGAAGAGATAGTTTCCTTTATTTCTTTCAATAGAATAGATTTCCTATCATGCATTGCATTAAGCATTTAGATTTCCTTTCATGCATTAGAAATAGTTTTTCATTAGGCATTTAGTTCACTTGCCTCTTATGCTAGATATTTGTTCAATGAGAAGTTTTGCTTGCAGTAGTTAGTTGCCTTTTCTTACTTGTCTTTTTCTTTTGAAGGTTAGTTAGTTGCCTTTGCTTACTTGTATTTTTATTTAGTAGGTTAGTTAGGTATCTTTTCTTACATGTCTATTTTCTTTAATAGGTTAGATAGGTGTTTTTGCTTACTTGCTTATTCATTTTCTTTCATAGGTTAGATAGGTGCTTTTGCTTACTTTCTTATTCATTTTCTTTCATAGGGTAGTTTCTCATTGGATGTAGGTTGGCAAGTTAAAGAAGTTTGATTTTTTCATTTGCTTATTATGCTTAGTGGTTTGTTTTTGCTTATTGTTGAACTAGTTTTCTTTACATAGGGTTTTACTCACTTTCTTAGGAACCATCCATCGATCCTTGGCCCAAAAGTACTTAGGTTACCTAGTTTCATTTTTCTTAGTAGGGTTTTCTCATTAGATAGGTTTGCTTGAGTAGATTAGCCTTAGATAGCTGCTTTCCTTAGTTAGACTATATTCCTACCAACCTTTTACCTTTGGCATATATTTTGATACAAATCTAAGTATACTTACCCCGGGTTGAAAATTTAATTGAGGGTAGTCTAGTGTCTTTTTTAGTACATATAAATCACCTAACACCTACCCCAGCAGAAGGAGATGAGCATTTAGAGGAATGGCTCAAAATTTCAGCCAGGAAGCTGAACAGGAGATGACTACAACACCAGAGCCTGTAGTACAGGAGGAAGTAGACATCACAGACTTTGTTGATCTATATGAGGAACTGGAAGCCCTATAGAGAAGGGTGATAGTGCAAATTAATCAAATCCAATAGGATAAGTTGGAGACAGATGGAGGAGCATGCCAGCCAAGGGAACAACTGGAGGAAGTTGGAGATAGGCCATCACAAAAGAAGATGAAATAAACCAATATGTTAGAGACAGAAGTTGAGAAGAAACTCAGTGACGAGACTGCAGAATTGAAGTCTGCAGCAGAGTGGAAACTTAGTGCCACAAGAGGATATGAAGACATCATGGGAGATCAAGTAGATATTCCCATTGATAAATACGGAGAAGAGGAAGTTGTTAAGAACCTGAATACATCTACAAATATAATCACCACAAATACCGAATACACAATAGATCCACAAAGAAAGATATAAGAAACTACACTTTATTATTACCAAACCCTTGAGGTAGGGAAACACCATACAATAGATCCTATTATGGAAGGGATCCTCTCCTGTTCACTTGCCTGTTCAAGGGGGCATCCTCCTATTGAGCTACTGCTCCAAATACAATATTTCTCTTCATGTCCCATTACATTGCTTGAACCCTTTATATAGTGCCACCATCACCTAAGAACATTCTAGAGGAGGAATCTTCTAGAAGTAGAACCTTCTAATAAGTCCTCTTACATTTATTATATATAACTATCATAGTGGGCCTTATTTAATAATATAGTAGGCCTATTCCACCTTACATTGAATGGCCTCCACTATTATCACTATGGGCCCTCTGGGCCCCCCCACTACCCCTCTAGCTACCTTACATTCCATCCCCTTTATCAAAGCGTTGTCCTCAACGCTTGATGTACAACCATATATCAGGGTCCCATGGATAAGTGTGGACCATAGTGCTGAAGTAGACTAGAGAACCAGGGTCCCATTGAGAAATGGAAGCCACCATGTTGAAGTATTCCAACCGCCATTGTAAACCAGGGTCCCATGTCCAAGTGCTCATGTGAACTCCACACAGAAGATATTGGCACCCACTAACCAACTGAAAATGATGCTCCCAATATTAACACCTATCATGTGGATCCAAATAAGAATATCTAGCCACATAGTGGGAAAGGGTCAACGTTGAATCTGGAATGAACAATACCATTTTAGAATATGCAGACTGGATGCTGGTAATCATAATTAGCTCTTGATGTGGGACATTGATGTTCTCTACAGAAGGTGGAGTAGAGTCATCAAATAAAATACGGAAGTGGTTTTCATCCCAGAAATGACAACTATCCATACACCAATCATCATAATCGGTATCGAGATCATACCAAGCATATATTTCTTGATTATACTCATCTTGTATTTCCGCCATAAGAAATCTCTCCTGCATGTTATCCAATGAATCTTGAATACTACGAAAACTATCATTAAGGCCATCTCCAAAGGAATCCAATTTGTCATTCAATGTGTCATACAATTGAGATTTGAAATATTCAAGAATTTATTTGAGGGTTTGAGAGGAAATATACATATGATCACCCTCTTAACTCTTTGGTCCCGCAGCCGTCATGAAAACCCCCCAAAAATAGAACAATAAGTTACGACAGAAAATCAAGGTTTTTTCTGAAAAAACCCTAAAAAACTGTTGAATTTAAAATGCTCATAAATTCACTTCCCAAACTCCATTTCGGCTGATAGGTTTTTTGAAATTGGGTGAAATTGTGAGAGGAACTCAGATGTGTAATTATTTTTGGCAAATTTGGCCTCCATCGGCTACAAAAATAAAAAAAAATTGTGCCACCATTCGCGGAAAAAAAACCCTGAAAAATTGCAGATTTTAAATCTTCAATATCTTGACTTCCCGGACTCTGTTTCGGATGATTTTTTTTTTTAAATTGGGTGTTTTTATGAGAGTAACTCATATATACATTCTGTTTCTACAAATTTTGCACAAAAATATACCAAAAATTTCTGAAATTTCGTGGTCGTCTTTTGTTTTCTCTGAAAAAAAAATCTGCAAACATATTTGCCCACAATGTCTGCCAAGGAAAGTGCTTTGATACCACTTGTTAAGAACCAAATACTGAATACAAATGCACCACAACATATATACAAGAACAATATGAAAAAACTCTTGTATTACTATCAAGCCCTTGAGGTAGGGAAACACCATACAATGGATCATATTATGGAAGAGATCCTCTCCTGTTCACTTGCCTCTTCGAGGGGGCATCCTCCTATTGAGCTACCATTCAAAATACAATACTTCTCTTCATATCCCTTTACATTTCTTGAACCCTTTATATAGTGCTACCATCACCTAAGAACATTCTAGAGGAGGAATCTTCTAGAATTATAACCTTCTAAGAATTCCTCTTACATTTATTATATATAATTACCCATTTATTATATCTAACTATCATAGTGGGCCTTATTTAATAATATAGTGGACCTAGTCCACCTTACATTGAATGGCATCCACTATTATAGCTATGGGCCCTCTTGCCCCCCCCCCCCACTACCTCTCTAACTACCTTACATTACCACTTTCATATTTTATTTGATAACTCTATTCCACCTTCTGTAGAGAGTATCAATGTGACAAATCGAGAGCCAATGATTATTATCAACGTTCATCCTGCATATTCTACAGTGATATTATTCCTTCCAGATTCTGCGACGACCATTTTCCACTATGTGGACGAATCTTCTCTTGTTAAGAACCTGAATACATCTACAAATATAATCACCACAAATATTGAATACACAATAGATCCACAAATCAAGATAGAAGAAACCACACTTTATTATTACCAAACCCTTGAGGTAGGGAAACACCATACAATAGATCCTATTATGGAATGGATCCTCTCCAGTTCACTTGCCTCTTCAAGGGGGCATCCTCCTATTGAGCTATTTCTCCAAATACAATATTTCTCTTCATATCCCATTACATTGCTTGAACCCTTTATATAGTTCTACCATCACCTAAGAACATTCTAGAGGAGGAATCTTCTAGAAGTAGAACCTTCTAAGAAGTCCTCTTACATTTATTAAATACAATTACCCATTTATTATATCTAACTATCATAGTGGGCATTATTTAATAATATAGTGGACCTAGTCCACCTTACATTGAATGGCCTACACTATTATCACTATGGGTCCTCTAGGCCCCCCCACTACCTCTCTAGCTACCTTACAGAAGTGAAACAAAGAATACTTCATAAGAAGAGCCAGCCACTAGAGAAGCTAGACACGGTGATAGAAGAGACAAGAAGGTTGATGTTGAGGTCAGCAGAAGGAGTCAACAAAGAAAAGTTGAGAAGAAGGAAGCCAGCAAGAACAGCAACAATAAAGCAATAGAGCAGGAGGACAACTCTAGAGGAGAGTTTGGGATCCAGGTGGGTCTACAGAGAGAGTTGGGAAGATCATGAGGAGGAGCTCATGAATTTTCATAGCAGTGGAGTATGATGCAGGAGCATCGCTCCACCTCATCTATGCACTAGCTAGACAACACATCAGCGTGCATTCAAGGAGGGAGAGGCACCAAACCTCTCATTTTGTTCCTGTTTTCAAATTTTAAAATTGTATTTAATACAATTAAATGTTGTAAGGCTAGAAGATCCAAAGTGATTCCTTTGTACCAGTAGTAGTTGAAGTCTCCTTTATTAGGCTGAGATGAAACAGATCTCGAGTTGGGCCTCAGATCTGAACATGAAAATGTTCATTCAATGTAAATTAATGAGAGTAGGTGAGTTGGAGGGAGAGACCGAGAACCCCCTCTTTTGAAAAAAAAGATCGTTGTATCAAGGATTTAGAGGAACAAGGATAGTAGAGGATGTTAGGAGAGAGCTATCATTTTAGGAGATGACCGAGTAGATATATCAAGAGAGGAGAGAACTGAGACTCTGTTGTAGTCCAGTCTTTGTAAACATTGTACAAACATTCTGAGATTAATGAAAAGCAATTTTTCTTGCCGATGAGTTTTATATGTATGTATGGATTTGAATGTTGTGTTTTATGTGTGTTTATGAATTTATGTTGTATATGTATGTGATAGGTTTGCATCTGTGGGGATAGACATAATTCTTTGTCTGTGAGTTTGTTAAATTGTTTTTGGGTTCTTTAGGTTGTGCAAGGAGTTCACAACATAATGTTGAGAGTTCTGGAGCCAGCACAAGGAGTGCGTATCTGAATCTCAAATCGAGTTCAAAAAAGAACGTGCCAGGAGGGAACACAGAAGGATTCATAGACTCAAGAGGAGCCTCAGAGTAACTGAACACTCTGGAGGGAAGACTATGCAAAGAAGGCATAGAGGAGAGAGAAAGAATTGTTTGAGATTCTGTAAATCTCTTCCAGGAGGGCATTGAGATGGTGCAAGGAGTGCACAAAATAACTCTGTCTCGAGTTCTGTAAGAAGAGAAGTGTCAAAGAGGGACACTCACAGAGTTACTGAACACTCTGTAAGCTCAAAAAGGAGTGCTTAAGGGTAGAATCCCTTGGGAGACTGAGAAAGTTTGAGAATCTTAGAATATATAGTGAAAAGAGCGCACAAGAGTCATAATTATTCCAAGTCTTGAAGATCATGGAGAAACAGTGTAAGTTTTCATGCAGAGCACAAGTGTGTTCCAGGGCGAGATCAAATTTTAGATTGCCAAAGTTGAGGAGAGATAGCGGGTTCGAAGGTCAAAGCTCGTAGGACTTCAAAATTTCTTAAAGTATCGAGGATCAAAGGAGTTTGAAGGAGGAACCAATTTTTTTGGTTACCTCGTACAACCAAGCCCAGGAGGATCGATAGTGGTCATTGGATCGAGCATTGTGAAGGATCTGGACTGTCAGATCAGAGTCCAAACAGGAGGAGCGCGTAGAGGAGGAGGATAGATCTCAGCCATTAGATCTGATCACATGGACCAAAAAGAGTTGGATCCAGAAGTAAGTGCATGAGACTTAAACCAGATTGGAAGTGAATAGGAGAGTGGACTCACGAAGTCTCGAAGTCCCGAAGGCCATTGGAATCACCCGAAGTAATCCTAGTCGTCCATCGAGGTAGGATGCGTGGTGAGAGATCAACACTTGGTTGAAGGAAAGACGAGAACAACAGAGTCGAGATAACGAAGATCTCGTGAAGTCCGAAGTCGCGAGGTCATTTGGAACATTGGATCATGGAGAGTTGTGTACCAATGATTTGACGTGAGTAGATTTCAGAGATCGGGAATCAGGAGAAAAAAGGCAAGCCATATTCCAACTTTGTGAAATGTGAATTCTCGAAATTCTCAGAAGTTGGGCCCCAAGTTCTAGTCGGAGGTCACATAGATGGAAGTCAAGGGGCGTAGCGGGAGGAGCTAGCGCCTCGAGGATTCGTTATTCGAAAGATCGAAAAATGGGGAGTATCGGGTTTGGCCCATAGAAAAACACCCAAATTCCGAGATCGTGAAGAGCCTTTCGGTTAGGCATCTGATCACAATTGGTGTTCACGTGGAGGAAACTTACACCTGGTGCTAGTTCACGTGGGTGGAGTTTCAGGAGGACCTATGGATTGATTCTTGGAGGTTCCAGTGAAAACCCGAAGAGCTACTCCAACTCAGGAAAATCGAATATCCATTGACTTGGAGGTCAGCAGACCCTGCTGAGGTAGGGGAATTACTTCAAGTACAAAGTACACTCCAGTGACACAACTGAATTGGTTAGAATGACAATTTTACAAATTCACAATATTTCCAATTTAGGTCAAAGTTATGTCTTGCGTACAAAGTACTAGATTTCACAAGAAATTCACATGAGACTAGGCTGAACAACATGCCACTACATTACACTAAATGGTCAAGAAACCCGATCTAGAAAAATCACCCATAGCATTAGCATGCATGTAGCAATGACGTGACATTCCAAAATACACATGACCAGTATGACCTATCTACACTATTATCTCCTCACCTCATACCTTTGGACAAGACTCCATTATTATTCTCTGATCAGATGATTTCCCAGTTATTTATCTCCCTTCGCCTCCCACCTTTACTGTATTTTTCACTCTATATATATTCTCTTGCACCAATGTATTTGTTGGATAAATTCTCCACGTCACATTCTCTGTTGACCCCACCCATCACGGGTGCACACGATTTCTTCCTGCTCACTATTATTTTTACATTTGTTAATGATTTAGGTCCCCTTTGATGGCCCAACTTCAGTCACAGTCTAGGACATGTGATTTCTAATCTGACCTTCCACCCCAGGAATTCACAGTCAATTTTCCACGAAGATTTACACTTCGTGATGAGCTGCTAGGTAGAGGTGCTGCCATATTATTTTCCACCAAGACACGACCCAAATGCCACATTTGCACCTGAATTGTTCTTCGAAGATGCAACAATCGACCAACTCTCTAGCCCCCAAGTTGGTTTTCTTGTCGCAATGGATAATCACCTTTGCTAAAGTGGATAGACCAAAGTTGTGGGCTCTTCGCTCCACCAATATAGGAGGTCTTTGTATTTTTCCTTGTATTATCAGAATAAACATACCATAAGATGATTATTCTCTCTCTTGATGGAGATTAATTTCATTTACATGGTTGGTGTTTGGATATTTTTCTTTAAACATATTCCTCATTCATCACCAAGACACCATCGAAGGGAAAGAGTCTATCCTTTGCACAAATGACGTCCAAATGCATCACTTATATTGGGGACTACTTTACTCATTCTATGGAATGTGTCAGGTTGTAACTACAACCTGAATAGATGATTTTATCTTACTCAAACCTGACTGCCACAACAATTTGGTTTGATGCTATGGTTCGTCACTAATGATGATTTGGTCTTACTTTATTGTAGTATCTGATGTTCTGATGCAAGAGCATCGCCAACATCAAGCGAGCCAGTGCGGAGACAATGGACAGCTGAAAAAGCGCCCAACACAAATTTTGAAATCACCTTGAAGTTATTGCGCAACCTTAAATGAATCCATTAAGAAGAAGCGCACTTGTATAATATAAACGGACCTTGAGAGATTTTCTCTCGTCCTTAGTAGGTAGAAGGCATTTATGGTAGTTAATGTAAAGTAGATAGAATTCAATTCTAGATTAGACAGTTTTTAGAGCGCAAGAGGGAAACGGAATATAGACACCCTCATTGTGTATTGTAACATTATGGAAGAGAATAAGAGAGCATAGAGAAGAAGCAAAGAGTTGTGTAAGAACACCCATGTACAGATATTTGGATTAATAGAAAGAGTTTGATTCAAATTCATGGTTTCGTGTTTGTTCTCTGTGTATTGATGTTGAATGATATGCTCATGAATGTTTTCTTCCTATTATACATTTTATTTATATGTTGTGTATATGATTTCATGTTTTGAGTTTGAAATCTGAGAGGAAAGGGTAAGGAAATGAGTTTCAATTGTTTCTCTATCTGAGCAAGAATTCATGCAAGGAGTGCAGTTGAATTGTCCGCAAGGAGTGCGTCAACTAGGTGTTTAGAGGTTCATCTTTGGAAACTCAGGATAGATATATTTTATTCTCATTTCCACAGAAGTGCAGCCAGGCACAGGAGCCGTGCAAGGAGTGCACAGGCCAAGTGAAGTCTTAGGGTTGCGAACCTGAGAGAAGTATTGAAAGACTATTGTTGTAGGTGTGCGCAGGGTCGAAGGACTTCATCACTTGGAAGTGTCTGAGGGTTGCCGCAAGGAGTGCGCGCAAGAGTCTTCTCTAAGACTCGGAGTTATAAGTAAGCAAAGGAAGGATAAAGTCTTGTAACCACTGAAAGGGTTGCACAGAAGTTGTACCTAGAAGAATTGAGAAGGCGTCGTAAGCTTGCGCCGCAGGTGGACAAGTTTGTGGAGGAACTCTTAGTTATTCACATAAATCACCGAGGAGGAACGAACGGTCGGAATTCTCTAAGGAGGATTCACGAAAATCCCGTGAGCCACTCATATCTCACAGAAGAGAAAGTGAGTTACCGCGAGTATTTCAGAAGGTTCTAAGCTCAGGAGGAGTAGGACCGTAGATCCAAGCCACAAGGGACGTCAGATTTTCACGTGGAATTCTATATCGAGGTTTCGTGGGTGGAAGTCCCGTAAATTTGGCAACGGAAATCATGAAATCACGAAATGCGATATCCCGAAAGTTAGGAGGATTTGTGTGGGCCACGGAAGACTCAGCGAGGTGGACAGGTGGCACACCATTTCGGAGTTTCGTGGAGTCAAATTCTGAAAACATTGCATTAGGATTCATGATACCGCGAAGTTCGAAGTCCCGACAGAGATGAAGTGGCGTTGAAAAGTCAAAACTCGCGAGTTTATCAGAGTTTCAGCAAATTGGGATTCGGGAGTCGAAGAGACAAGTTGTTCGACGTCGCGATCGCCAAAATCGTGATAAGGAAAATCCCGAAAAGGAAAGGGAAGGGTCAGCGTTGACTATATCGGGATTCGGGGATTCGAGAGTCCAACGCTTGACCACTGGATTTGTGAAGTTTTGAAGTCCAATATCCCAAGTGTAAAGAGGAGATCCTGTGAGAGTTTGTTGTGGGTGCATATTTCCCGATAGGGAAATAGAAGAGCCATTCAGAGTTCTTCGGGCCGACGAAAAGGAAAGATCCTATGTTGACGTGGACCTTCGGACCTATGGGTTGTGAAGGGAGCGTGCGTCGACGTCATGTTCCATGTTTTTATTGGCCTAAAGATGAGCCAAGTAATAGTAGTGAGGGTCTGTTGGCACCCAAAAGTTTGGCTCAATATCACGAACAACAACAAAATGTGTTTTCTGTGCTAATTTTAGTTTTGCAGGCACACAAGCAGATACATGAATATTGATGAAAAGTGCACGTGGGATCACATTTTTCATAATATAGGCCATAAATCAAGAAGGCCCGCATGGGAATCAATAAAGGAATTGTCAAGAAATGTCATTGAATGATTATTGGAAATAGCACAAGGAAACTTGGGGTAGACACAAGATCAACTAACAAGGTAGATAACATTCCCTCAATTCCAGAAAGGCTATGTGGAATGCAAACAAGTGAGAGAAGCCTGTGAAACTACCATTCAGTACAACAACTGGAACATAATTGAAAGATACAAAGATCCAGAACAACCAAGGATATTAAAGGAAGCAAAGACGACAAAGAAACATTTGATTTAGTGGGTTACTGCTAGTTTTTCATTTTTCAAGGGCTAGTGCAGTCGCTCACTTTGAGCTTCTACAATATTGTAATTGGTCTAGTTGTGTTTCTGAGTCTATCATATGTTAAATTTATGGAAATATTCCCATAGTGCAATGCATTGTAACTCTGGGAATTTTCTAAGGGAATACAATATCCTATTGCTTTCGATATATGATTTGCTTAATGTATTCTTGTGATTGATGGAATGAGGATGATAATAAAGATGCACTCACTCTTAACTTATGTTGTCTCAAATATGTTTGTTAATGAATTTGTTTATTCCATTGTGTTTTAATATCTTTTAAGTAAGCTGCAATGAATAACATATTTCCAATCCCCATTGGATCTCTATGCATGTAGAACCTCATTGTCGACACAAGACTAGATGGTATTTGTGATTCTCATAGCATATCACCTGACACCTTCTTCAGCCTTGGACGAGGATTAATATTCCCATTCTTTATTGTTTTTGTATTTCCTACAAGCCCAATATAAATATATACTAAGAAGGATTTCACAATGTAAAGGTCTCATGAACTCTGCATCGAACTTTGTGGCTACCAAAGAGAAAAGTGCCTGGAACAAACTATCACTACAACTAGACACGACAAGAAATTCTCTTGTCAATCCATAAGAATGCAATTTTTCCACATTACATCTCTAATAGCAGTCGGCGTTTTTGCATATATGCAAGAAGCAACTATCAAGTTCTTCAATATTGCATCCAGTTTCTTTCTTGTATAACAACGGTTCATGTTGACCACTAACAAGATTTGCATAATTAAACAAAAAAGAAATATGGATCTGCATTTGCATCTTTGTTGAAATGCAAATACTTTTTTTCCTCGTTAGTTCCCAAACTGCAGTTGATGCATTTAACCATTTTTCAATCCACCGTATGAAAAATGTGTCTCCCCATAGCCCTCTGTCAGTGTTGTTTAGATGTGAAGATGCAACAAGTAGGCTACCCTAATAGTAAGCAACCACTAATTTTCTTTGGCATACATGGCATACCCCAAGAAAAAATCATTTTACACTGTGATCGAGCAATACAGGTAGGGAAAAAAATGTTTTTCTTAAACATTACACTAATTCTATCACGAATTTCAATGAAAGGAAGTAACTGGAAAATGCATGGACAACAAATTACGAAGAAATAATAATGAATTTTTTTGAAACACATAGCAATAACAATGTCAGATGTCAAAATTATCAGTCTTTCTATGTATTAGATTTAACTATATTTGTTGACCCAGTGCATATTAATAACGAAATAAATGCACATTTGAACATGAGCTTTTATATATCTCACAACAAAATTATTATTTGCATAAGTATGAAATCCATGTATTACAAATAATATAAACATTAATTTTCATGAATAATAGCATAAAAACAAAACTGCAAAGGGGCACCTAAATGTAATGGATAATCATGTATCATAGTTGAGTAATTCATGGTCCTGCACTTCCATTTTTTTAGAAGAAGAATGACTGGAAGGACATATGAAGAATGTCGAAGTTAGGGTGAAATATGTCAATTGATCAACAAATATTTTTTTCTAATTCACAAATAAGAATGCATTTTACACAACTATGATCAAATTGTGCTAAAAAATTAACAAGAATTATTGGAATGAATCAAATATATATGAGATTAAAAAAGCTAATTCCATAATGCATGATTTCAAATTAAAGAAACAACTAGTGCAGGAAATTTCAAGACCATACAATTAACAGTGGGCCAAAATCGTACCATTAAAGTGGTTCATATAGAAGTCGGCCTTCGTCCATATTACCTAGCTTGTGACAACAAAGTGCAGAACTAATACAAATGCAGGCCCGTGGAAGCATAGCATCTTGCCCACATGTCTTCCTTATACACACATGTTCATTGTGCTAGGAAAAAGAAAAATGTACAAAGCACAAAAAACGCAACTATACCATATGTGAACAAAGAAACAAAGAAAAATTATTCGCACACAAACAACATTGCATTGCAAATCACAATATTGACCATCAGCTCGACGAGAATTCTCTCCTTATATTAGGTGAAATTTTCCATATACCATTGCAAAATGTTTGTTTCATGAATTCCATGTTTTCCTTCCATTTTCGTTAAGTTCTTCCATTTAATTATGGAATGGATCAATATATAGTTTGTTTCCCAATGAAAATGCACATAGCCAACAACTATACACACTTGGAAAACATGTCAGCAACATAAGTCCCTAGAAAATGACCGAAATGCAGAAATACAACTCCTAAGGTGCAAAAGCACCACAATGCAAGCATGCCAAAGAATTGCTAACAATTCTTTGGATATGAACCGAAAACAAACAAAATGCATATTAAATAACTGATTATTTAATAAATTGCACATTGCATATTTTGCATTATTAATAATTATTTATTTAATAAAGAATAAATAAAAAAATTTACTTGTACAGGCACCACTAATAGACTATATAGTCTTTTTAATCATATTTTTCTTAATTATTTGTATAGGACTATATTTAAAAAAGAAAAATAATAATTCAACCAACTAACAGATATACCTGTGCAGAGATATGCATGTGCAGAAGTGCGAACAAATTGTGAAAGTGAAAATCTCCACACATAAGCAACAATGCATTACACATTGCAATGTTGAACAACACACATTGCAATATTGAACAACCTATGCGGGGATACACCTGTGCGAATGTGTGGAAAAATCACCAAAGAAAAAATCTTCGTACATAAGAAACAATGAATTACAATATTAAATAATTAATAATTAATTTATTATTTAATATTAAATAATTAATTATTTGATAAATTGCACATTTCACAGTGAGCATTATTAATAACAAATTAATAAACAATATTAAACAATTAATTATTCAATAAAAAATAAAAAGTTTTTTTTACTTGTATATGCACCACTAACAAACATACATGTATGGAGGATATGCATATGCAGAGGTGCAGACAAATCATGCTTTGAACAAACTATCACTGCGACTAGACACGACAGGAATTGTTGTTGTCAATCCATAAGAATGCAAGTTGTCCATATGACATTTCTAATAGTAGTTGACATTTTTGCTTATCCAAGAGAAGCAAGTAAAAAGTTGTCAAGATTGCATCTGGATAATTTCTTGTACAACAATGATTCATGTTGACCACTGACATGAACCATACAAAATTAAGGAAAAATGCAATATGCATCTGCATTGGCATCTGTTTTGAAATGCAAATATTTTGTTTTTCTCCTTAGTGAACAAACTGCAATTGATCCATTTAACCATTTTTCTAACCATCATATGCAAAATGTATCTCACCATATCACTCTGTCATTGTCATTTAGATGTGAAGATGCAATAGGAATATTATCATAACAGCATGCAACTTCCAATTTTCCTTGGTATAGATGACACACCCCAAAGACATTTCATTTTATGCTTTGATCAAGCAATATAGGTAGGGAAAAAAATTGTTTTTCTTAAACATTACACTAATGCTATTGCAAATTTCTATGAAACGAAGTACCTACACAAAGCATGAACAACAAATAGTCAAGAAATAACAATAAAAATTTTTGTAACACATAACAATAACAATGCCAGATGTCAAAATTAGTAGTGTTTCTATGTATTATATTTAACTATGTCTGTCGACCTAGTGCATATTAATAATGAAAGAAATGGGCATTTGAACATGAGCTTATATATATCTAATAACACAATCATTATTTTCTAAGTGTGAAATACATATATTACAAAGAATATAAACATTAATTTTCATGAATAATAGTAGAAAAGAAAATTGCAAAGGAGTAACTGGATGGAATGGATGGCCATATATCATAGTTGAGTAATTTGTCATCTGGCACTAGACTTTTTCTTAGAGGAAGGAGGTATGGAAGGGAATATGAAGACTTCCATAGTTAGCACGAAATATAGCATTTGATCAACAAATATTTTTCTGTAATTCACAAATAAGAATGCATTTTACACAACTATGATCAGATTGTGCTAAAAATTTAACAGAAATTATTGGAATGAATCAAATATATGTAATATTAAAAAAGTTGATTCCATAACGCATAATTTGAAATTAATTAAACAACCACTAGAGGAAATCGCAAGACCATACAGTTAAGATCATGCCAAAAACATAGCATTAAAGGGCTTAGACAGAACTTTGCCTTCCTGTATATTACTTGGATTGTGACAACAAAGTGCAGAACTATTGTAAATGTGGGCTCCCGAAAGCATAGAAACTTGCAAGCATGTATTTTGTTTGCACAAATGTTCATTGTCCCAAGAAAAAGTCTCATGTTGTCCCTTGACCAAGTTTTGAGGATTCTTGGTCATGTTTGACCTGATTTTGGGACTTCGACAGGCTCTCGAAGGCAAAGCGCAAGATGAAGCAGATATCGTGGGATCTCAACCCCTTTTAGGGCCCTTTTTGGGATTTGGGATTATGTAACGGGTATGGGAATATCGGTCCATGGATTTACCCATGCTTAGGCCTATTTTGTATGTATAAATAGATGCCAAGGTGATGTAGTGAGTACAAATGGCTAAGTGCTAGAGTTGGATCTATGTGATCAAGAGTTGTAAGTTCTTTGGTGCATACTATGTGAGACCTATAGAGCTAAGTGAAAGTCATTGTAAGAGATTGTGTGAAGGATTTGTGCTATACCCTAGTTAGAAGAAGGAGGATCTAGCGGAGTGCGCGCAGATCTCCTTCCTTCTATGGAGTAGAACTTGGATGTTATGTGCCTCTAAGAATCTTGACCAAAGATAATAAAGAAGAGAAGAGTTGGTGGACGTAGCCCCAGGGTGGGGGTGAACCATGTACATGTTGTGTTTCTATGATTTGTACGATGTATTGATGTGTTTATGTGTTTATTTTCTTAGTGATTTAATATAGATGAATGATTTGTTGATGCTTAGTGCTTAATAATATGGATGGATGTTGGATCTAAATTGTATACATGTGCTTAGTGCTTCAATCTGCTATATCTGATATGTTGCATTGTGCTAAGTGTTACTAGATGCTAGATTTGGTTGTATACTGCGATGCTCTGTAATTAGGGTTTAATTGAACTGTAACTAAGACTGAATATTGATGAATGTTAACTGTTGAGTGCTCTGTTAAGTGTTAGAAACACAGATCTGTATCCTAGCTAAGGTTGCAGACATCTGAGTCTTGCAACCACCCCTGCCTCTACCTTGGGTGAGACTTCATCTGCTTCGCAGGTGTTTTCGAAAGGGCCGATAGTTAGGGTTTTGTTGGTGAATTGTTGTAGCGTTTAACCCTGGGTCTTCCCCTGTGCCAACATCTCCACACATAAACGTCGCATTGAAAATCACAATATTTAGAATCTGCTCAACATGAATCCTCTAATCCAAGTGAATATCGGTGGCCACCCACCTCTTCTAGTTGGCTCACATACAACTTTTATCTTAGTAGTTACGTTTTTTATCTTGGCATTTACTTTCTATCTTTTCAGGTCCTAAACTTCCGAGGCCATTTTGAGGCCCTAAACAATGTTTTTTGGGCCCACCATAGTCACACTATGGATGAAATAAGAGTGTGATGGAATAATGTGTATTCCTAGGATATACCTTTTCAACAGGCCATCGTGCACCTAAAATGGAGATTTTATGCAAAAGTTACAACCCCGGGAAGTTGATGTACCAACCTACCCCAACGAGGCCCACATGAATTTTGGCGCTTCATGTCCTAGGGTTAGATTTTTGGATGTCTAGGGTTTTTGCATTCACATTTGATGTAAAAATGCCTTTGGATCCTCATTGTACTCATCTTCTTATGAATGAGCATAGTCGTCACATCTCTTCTCAGAGATAAGTTGTCACCATTCTAGAAAGCTTGTTTCGGTCTACACTTTTACAGTTTCAACATATTTCTCAATTAATAGAAGTCAAATTTTATTGTATCTCTGTTATTATTCATTGTATCTCTATGTTAATATTATAGATCTATGTTTTCATTTCATTATGCTCATAAATATGAATCAGTGGTATCCAAGCAGTAGACTATTCATTTGTTTCTCTATGCATGTCCCCAACAAGGTCAGGGCATAAGTAGTTGGGACTCGAACCAGTTGAGCCTTTGCAAGATCGGCCTCACCGAATTCGACGACCACCCATGGGGGAAGAAAAGAGAGATGATGGGGAAAGATATCCATTTAAATTATTTATTGAGGAATCCCTCTTATGAAAAAGGAACAAGATCTTGTGCAAATCCTTCAATGATTGCCAACAAGCGACGCATCTACCTCAAGAGGAGGCACCGCCCCATTCAAGGTATAGGTCAATTTTTATATCTGGATGAGGATGAGGATATAAAGGAGGTGGAGGAAGACCCCCCACTTATTTTAACTATGTAAATATAGGCCATGTGTCAATATTTTGTACCAAACCACACACTCTATGTGGGTATTTTTATAGTACCGAGCACGTTTCAAAGGATTGTCCCAACTTACTGAAGAAGTGGGAAGAGAAAAGGGAACACTGCAACATGGTGACTACAGAGCCACATAGGAATCAAAAGAAGGATGAGGAAGTTGATGTGTGGGTGATAAACCAAGGTGGAGAAAATACGAGAATATAATTTGAGCATGGTGAAAGCTTGGGTCTAAGGATGGAGGGGAAGATTAGAAGGGCAATGCAACCCCCTCCTAAGTTTTATGTTGCACAATAGAATCATTTTTTGCACGATGCATAGAGGGCCTTAGAGGAAGAAATAGCATGAGAAGAGTTGCAACATGTGATGAAAAGGTCTCTCAAAGAGGGACATGTGTATGAGAATATACAACATGTGAAACGAATGTCGTTGGAGGAATATCGAGCCTATGAAGAGTTGTAGCCTGTCACACAGAGGTATTTGGAGGAAGCTCATGTGCCTAAGGAGATACAACACATGACGCGAATATCATTGGAAGAAGATCACAGATAAGAATAATTGCAACAATCCAAACAAAGGGAAATAGAGGAGCATGTGTGTTAAGAGATAAAGTGCATGGTGTGAGAAGAAGCGTTGTGCAACATGGGTTGTGAAGAAGAAATGAAAGACCAAGTAAGTAACTTATTGCATTGTTGTTTAAAGTTGTTAAGTGATCTTGATGTTGCCAGGAATTTGACACTTCTGTTAGCAACCTCCATGGGGGAAGATGGGACATATATAGTTGTATCATCCCCATGTTAGAAAGGGACATGTTCCAGTTCAGTAAACAGAGTGCACATGAAGAGAGTTCAAGATGACAGTTGAACTTGGAATCTATGAGATGGACGGTGTCATATTGTATCTTGGATATGACATGAACATCTTGTCGAAGCAATCATTGGAGTTGATGGGTAAATTGAATTTTTTCTAGTTTCCCATTCAACTTCGGTTGGAGAATCAATACATAATCTATCCTATAGGCCGACTGAAGAAATTCAAAGTGAGAATAGAAGGGGTGTAGACAAAGAAAAACTTTGAAGTGATAGAGATTGTGGATGACTTTGATCCATACCCTTCCCTACTTGGCATTAAATTTGTTAAGTGATCATGATTTTGTTAGGAAGTTGACACATTTGTTAGCAACCTGCATGGGGGAAGAAGGGACATATATAGCTATATCATGCCCCCTAGTAGAAGGGGACATCTTCCAGGTCAGTAAAAGAGCACACATGAAGAGATTTCAAGATGGCAGTTGAACATGGAATCTATGATATGGACGGTGCCATGTTGTATCTAGGATCCGACGTGAATTTCTCGTTGAAGAAATCATGGGAGTTGATGGGTAAATTGAATTTGGTATGGTTCCCCATTCATATTTAGTTGGTGAATCAATACAAAATATATCCTATAGGCCAACTAGAGAAAGTCTAAGTGAACATAGAAGGGGTGTAGACAAAGGCAGACTTTGAAGTGATAGAGATCACAGATGGCTTTGATCCATACCATACCCTACTTGGCATTGATTGGGCCTTCAACAACAATTTCATGTTGAATCTGAAGAAGAGACATATTTTGTTTGAGACAAACACCATGTGTGTGATCATGCCATTAGATCCAAATGAAGGTGACCGATATAATGAGACTGTGAATGAGGATCTGCAAAGCTCCATTATTGAAAATATTTATTAGAACATGAGGTGTGGGGAAGATTACATCAATCCCACAATATATGGGGAGATGAGTTGGAGGAGTGTGAAGTCATATGATATTGATTTAGAGGAAACCTTGGAGAGGTGGAAGCGTAAATTGTATCAAGTCTCTACAAGGTGATGCACATGCATTACCACTATGGCACATGAATATGAATTTGGGCCCTATCAATTCAATGGGATAGACTCGGTGGATACTTTCATTATCTGGATGCAACACATTCCTCCCCTCCATTGAGTGCATGCCCTCGATACATTGTTAATAGGTATACCTGCATAGTGGTGGGTAACACATAGGGAGAAGCTCTGTGAATGGAAAATGACTGAAGATTATATAAGGGAAAGGTTCAGGAAGGGAGAAGACATTCACCAATACATGTGTTCCTACAAGAGACATTGGGTGGCCAAGAAACAGCGGGGTGCACAAAACATAGATCTAAAAACTCGGTGTGCTATATTAGAAATCCATTTCGCCTTTTTAGTCCCGCTAACCCCTATTACATCCCGACTATAATCCCTAGTTTAATTAATGTTTAATGTAGATATAATGTGTGCCTATGAACAAGCAATGTATAGGTGAAATGTATTTCTAAGTCTTAATAATAAAAAAGTGATGTCAAGTGCTAAGGGGACATGGATAGATATGGGGGATGAATTAATCCAAAAGAGAGGGGAGGGTATAGAAGAATGCATAAGAGGGGTCCAAGGGGGAAAATACCCATGTCTATTAATTCACCCACATTCCTAAATTTTATTATGACCATGTATTAAACTCTACTTTATGATTGAGTGTCTCCAAATCCAATCATTTAATGCATGTAAGAGGGTGGGTGTGAGAAGTCACATCCCATAGTTATTGGGATCATGGGGTTTGAGTACAATCAGTTTGGGGAAGTGTGTGAGTCAAGCAAGCAAGCCAAAGGAGAGGAAATTTGTATGGGTAACCACAACAATTTTACACATTGAGTTTTGGTGCATGAGCAACAAGGAGAGAGAAAGAAAGAGAGATTGGAGCTGAAGAAACCATGGAGGGATAATTGTAGAGCATGTTGGAGCATTTCTGGAGCATATTAGAGTTGATGAATGAAGATCCACATTTCTAGGATTGAAGAGTGAACTCCTATGTGATTTTCACTATAACAACAAGTGTTTTCCATTGTGGTTGGTAGTTTCCTGACAATGATGTCCCTTGAGTTTCCCAACTAAGAGATTCCTAGTTAATTGTGCCAAATAGATCTTGATAAATGAATGGGATTCCCAAGGGACTGAGATCAGTGAAGGGGTACATTCCTTGTGTTGGGAAAGTCAAGAGGAAGAGAGTTGATGGAAAGTAGGGATAGTTATAGGAGAATACCAATGGGTTGTGGGTTTTTTGAGTTGTGAGTGTATAGTAAGAGACCACCCTCTTTTGTGGATTTCTAGCCCCAGTTCAAGGGTGAATTTTTATTGAAATTTGGAACAATGAGTTTATGGTTGGGTGGAACATACATCCCAAGCAACCGATTGCACAAATGTTTATAAAAGATACATGTTTTATCGTGTCTCTGCTTGTATTATGAGATAAATTGTTGTGCATGAGCTCTGTGCATGGTGCCCCCTAAAGAATAAGACTCGTGCATGTATTGATCCATCAACATCATATTGAAAGATTCTACAATGAAAAAATTTGGGGGTAATAATAGTGGATGTGAGGATATAGTTATCGGAATTCGGCTCTGCAACTTGAGGTTAACCCTAGCGCGCCGCTTCTCCTGCAGCTCGTGATCAACTGATGCGTGCTCTGCCGTCAGAGCACTGACTAGCCAAATCCCTGCGCGACAGGTTCTCAACCCACAAAGTCCGTAGTTTCCGTAATGAGCTCCGTCGAGGGGGGGAAACCCCCCTCCTACAGTGATGTGGCCGCCAACTCCAAATCCGGCTCGCGTGCTAAGAGACCGGCCTTTGAGCCGCCGGAGCATCTGAAGGATCAGCTCTTTACCCAGGAGCAAAGCAGTCAGAAGGAAATGGAGCTTGATCCCAGCTCATCACACAAACAACCATCCAAAAACTGGYTGCCAGGTAAGTGTATTCCCCAACTGGATAAACCTCCTCTTTACCATATTAAGTCGACAAGGGTGGGGGAACACACCCAGTTCATGATGGAACATGCACTGATAGGCAAATTCYTGGGCCTATGGCCGACTGAGAGAGATCTCACCCGATGGATTAAGGAATGGTGGAACCCCAAAGGAGACTATGAGGTTCAGCTCAGCTCCAAGGGMTTTTTCACAATCATTCTTTATAACATTGAAGACAAAGATAGAATATTTGACAATGGGCCGTACTTTTACAACTCAGCTGGCCTATTTCTCAGATTCTGGACTGATAGATTCAGTCCCGAACAAGAAGACTTCACACGAGCTCCGGTCTGGATTAGGCTGTACTCTTTTCCACAAGAATTCTGGCTGGAAGAAATACTCATGGGTATAGGAAATACGGTGGGACAGTATGTCAAGACTTCAGAAGCTACCAGACTAAGAAAGTATACTTCATACGCCCGTATCTGCATATACATGGACATATCGAAAGCCTT
>ML777634.1:832780-846956 GCA_009831015.1 Picea engelmannii
GTTAGCTCCTCAGATACTGGTTTCCGGATACCGGCAGTATTCTCTGGTGGTTTAAAGCCTTGACTTTGTATTTTTGTCTAAAGTTCTGTGATTATATAATATAGAAGGTCCCACCCCTTTTTTTACTCAAAAAAAAAAAAAATAGTGGATGTGATAGGTAGTTACACCACATAGATTTACTCTAATTTTGGAAATATTGAGTCATTATTGCAATTGTAAGGGGAGTGATTTTCCCGACTTAGAATTAATGAAGAGTTAATTATGCCAATCGGAAAAAATAATGAAATTAAGGACATGGAGACAAATCTTCATACACCAAGACAATTCCAATGGAGAGAGTTAATGTTGGGTATGTGTTATATTCTTTGCATGTGTGTGTGTGGGCACGTCATATATGAAAACTGCGTCTGACGATCCCTCGCACTAGTGCTCTGTTTTTACCATGTGCATCGAGCTCTTTCCTAGGGGAGTCCTAGGAGGGGGAAGGTATGCCCCCCCTGGTTACGTGCAATGTTTGGGGTAGCGCCCCAAAAAACAATTTTGGGCAGTTTTTGCTATTTTTAGCGGTTTTGTAAATTAATCCTGGATTAAGGGATTAGGGTTTTGGTATCTACGAAATACCTAAAAACATTGTGTATATATTGTATAGTGAATGGTGAAATTCGATATAATGAATATAAGAAAGGTTTTCCCGGTTGAGGGTTTCCAGTATAAATCTTTGTGTACTATGTGAATGAGCCATTGATTAAATTATGTTTTTCTTAAGAATCTATATGCATTGCTTTACTTCACAGGTTTAAAAATTACAGTTAAAAGGTATTACCAATCAACTGATAGCAAGGACCGACCAGTAACTCCAAATCCATCTGGATGACATGCAACATTAATCTCACAGTACTATTGGGTGAAAAAACTATTTGGAATCATTGAATCTCTCTTTTATCCCTAACTACTCGACTCCTTGAATGTTCTTTCATTCATATTCCCATATTGGAAAGAGAAAAGAAGCACATAATCCTTTTGGCTACTTACCAGGAAAGTTATTTTGTGTTGTTGAACCCCATAATGGTTTCATCCTTTCAAAACACAACTTTATATACTACAGTCACCAACACCCAGGATGGATTCCTTGAGTAAACCCCATGCAAGAAAGAAGGTCAAAGCAATAAAATAACAGTCAGTTCTAGAACCAGTGATGACATATAGAGTATATTTTTAGGGGTCAAATTTGGGAAAGTCCCACTACTTAAATATGCAAATTATAATGTGAGTGACCCAAATCAATTCCTAGAACTTCAATTCAACAAGTATTCATATATTGTCCAAAAAAAAGATGGTATAGAAAAGGTGGTTACTCAGAAGTGGGCAAGGTCCCTATGAAAATATGGCATCCTTACATTGCTTAATTTCCCACATTTTGTTCGATTCACAATAATTCAAGAATGTGTTTTCTTCCTCCTAACTAAACTACATGGTGGTTATATATGGTTGGACAATCCCTACCTCATTGACCATGATATGATGCATAGGGTTTCAATTTTTCCCACCTCTGATGAGGATTCATCCATTACCATCAAAGAAAAATACGTAGCACAAGAGGAATTCTACACTTGGTTTGAGACATGCAAGGGGAAGTGTGGGGTTGTTATCCCCTAAATTAATGATATCTAAGTTAGATTCACAACACAGTTACTATCTTGCAAGCTCATATAGAAGTGTATAGAGGATGAATTCACCCTTGGTGTCATCACCACCATTGAACGATGTTGTAGTGTACCCCTCACTACCCAGGTTTCCCAACCTCTCAGTTTACCATTCTGTACATGGAATTATAAGCAAATGCATTTAACACAATTAAACACACTTAAAACTCAGAGTAAAATATATGGGTACTGCTATAATTAAACATTCCATAGCATTCATCATTAATTCATTTACACAGTGGAAAACATGATACAAAACAACACAGTCATGTTCAAATGTGATAAACCATAATTCAATACTTATCTTTTTATTGGCTGTAGAATTACACCAACCAAGTGCAGGCCTTCCACGAACCTCCCATCCTTAGACCACACTGTTCATCAGCTCAACAGTAGGTCACCCCCAAGCTGGGACCGAGCTCCACCCCAAGGCAAGAATCCTGGGCTAGGCTAAGGTTACGGGAAGGTAACACATTTATGTTCACCAGGAAGAGGCACTCCCAGGAATCTCCCATGCTCACTGCACACAGACCCTCATTCCCCACATGCCTGTTCCACCCCAGGAGAGTGCACCTTCTCTGTCACCTAGACAGTCCTTCAGTTGCCAGTCTCCCTTACCTTGGGTTACAGGAACAGACCGGACCGGAATTCTCTGGGCTCTATGGCAGCTACAGGGTTCCTTCCAGGAGTTATCTTCTCCCTCTGTGCACTCTCTCACCTGGAGGAGTCGCTCATTGGCCAACAAGCCTCACGCAGTCCAGCACTGCGTGGTCACAACAATCCACCGGAAACACAGACATAGGTTTCCCCAAATCATTTCAGCAGTCACTGGATGATCTCACAACAATCATTTTTGGAACCAGGACTTCACACACAGGCTAACTCGGCTTCCCGAACCACAAGATTCCTTCCCAAATCCTCACTGGCTTCTCGCAAGTTGGGAATTACCCTCACAGGTTATCTCAGAGATAGACATAGACTCCACGGATCCCAACAGAGGGTGTACACGGATCTTCCACGCAAAACCTCTTCTTAACGGTCTCAGAGATGATTTAGGATATTCGGCAGAGGTCGTACTAGTTCCACGCATAGAGGTTCGGTTCAGAATGGAGGAGAGTGTCCCCCTCTCGGCTTACTTTCTATGTTTTATTTGCATGCACCAGGGTTGACACTTGTCACCTTGGGAACTGCATGCGTTCCATCCGTAAGCCTTCCTCCCACCACTTGGGGAATCACGCGTCCTTCAAAAAGGACTTAGGATAAAATAATGTGCACATGAATTTTTAGGAAATAATATTAAAATATTATTCCAGACCTAAGCCCCCTAGGCTTAGCCCCTAGGCTCATCACTCAGCCCCTTTCCCACCTTCCAGCCCCTAGTTCCTTGCCCACTCTATGGACGCTCAGTCCCCCATCACTCTTTCATCATGGTCGGTCTGCACTGGCGGTATTTATTTTATTAATTGACTTGCATACTTACAAGTACATCAACAGGTCCCTGGCCTTCAACACTTAGGCTCCCTGGCCTAACAAAACACATAAGCCTACAACTTATACAAAACTTGGCTCACCAGCCTATGGAACATATTTACAATTCTTTGCATGTAACATGATCTGTAACGGGGCTCGGCCTTGGGGACACTACAATCCCCCTCCCCTTAATTTTGCACTATCCTCAATGCAACTTACACTGCCTCTGCATGTCCTTCAAAATTTTAAAAAAGATGCGGGGACTCTACCCGCATAATATCTGCATGCTCCCATGTCGCGTCCTCAGGACCGTACCAGGTCCACTAGGCCTTTACAAGCTCGATGGCTCGATTTCGGAGCTGCTTGTTTTTCCTGTCCAATATGCGCACAGGATGCACTTGGAGGACACCTTCTGGTTCCACCTGAATCACAGTCCAATCGATAACATGATTAGCATCAGGTACATATTTATTAAGCAATGAAACATGAAACACATTATGTACAGTCATAGATGCAGGTAATGCAAGCATGTATGCAACTGGCCCAATCCTTTCTAGGATCTCAAATGGCCCACAAAATCTTGTTTCCAACTTGGCGCAACTTCCCAATTTCAGGGAACTCCTGTTAGTTTTCACTTTCAGGAAAACATGGTCACCCACTTTGAATTCTTTATGGGTTCTGTTACTATCCGCGTAACTCTTCTGCCTGTCCTGGGCAGCTTTCAAATTCTGTTTGATTTTGATCATCTGATCCTCCATCTCTTTGAGTAGTTCAGGTCCAACTACTGTTCTGTCAGCTGGATTATCCCAGCTCACTGGAGTGTTGCACTTTCTTCCATACAGTGCTTCAAATGGGCTCATCTTCAGAGATGCATGGTACCCATTGTTGTAGGTGAATTCTACCAAATGCAGGTAGTCTTCCCACCTTGATGGTTTATCCATCACATACATTCTCAGCATGTCTTCGATTACTCTGTTTACTCTTTATGTTTGTCCATCAGACTTAGGATGATACGTTGTACTAAAGTTCAGATTCATTCTGAATCCTTTGAACAGTCCTCTCCAGAAATTCGAAGTGAATTTTGGGTCCCTATCAGACACAATTGTCTTAGGAATTCCATGAAAGCGTGCAACTTCTTTTAGGAAGATATCAGCAACATCTGCTGCTCTGTGGGTGGGTTTCAGTGGAATAAAATGGGCAGCTTTAGTAAGCTTTTCCACCACCACCATAATTGAATCGTGCTGCTTGCTTGTTCTAGGCAATCCTGTGATAAAATCCATGGTTACCACATCCCACTTTCACTCAGGAATAGGTAAAGGCTGCAACAACCCGGCTGGGTGTCTATGCTCGGCCTTGACCTTCTAGCATTCCATACATCTGGCGATGTATTCAACAACTTCCTTCTTCATACCTGGCCAAAACTAATGGCTGTTGACTACTGCCACAGTCTTTTGATACCAAGGATGACCAGCATAAGCCACATTATGCATTTCTTTTAGAATTGCCAGCTTCAATTCTCTGTCATTAGGTACATACACTCTGTTTTTGTACAGAAGTAAATCATCAGTTCCCAAGACATAACTTTCCTTGGTTTGCGGTTTCTCCTGCTGATGTAGCTTTGCTACCAATCTTTGGCACTGCAAATCAACATTTGCAGCTTCAAGAATTCTATCTTTCAACTCTGTTATGTACATGCTAATGGTTGTAGCATGTAATTCGTGCACCTTTATGTTGAGTGCATCAGCCACCCTATTGTATTTCCCTTTGATATACCTGATATCAAAGTCATATTCACACAGAAATTCCAGCCATCTTATTTGTCTGGCATTTAAGGTTGGCTGATCAAATAAATATTTCAGACTGTTGTGGTCTGTTCTTAATTTGAATTTATTGCCCATGAGGTAATGTCTCCATTTCCTTAAAGCATGGACAACTGCTGTCAGCTCTAAATCATGAGTGGCATAATTCTTTTCATGCTCTTTCAGCTTTCGAGATTCATAGCAAACCACAAATCCCTCTTGGCTGAGAACTCCTCCCAGCCCTTCCTTACACGCATCTGTGCATACTACATAATCCTTACTTGGATCAGCAATCTTCAGGATTGGAGCACTAGTGAGTAGCTGCTTCAATTGTTGGAAGTTGTTCTCACATTGTTCAGTCCACTGGAACTTCTTCTCCTTCTTTTGTAAGGAAGTGATAGCATGAGCTATCCTTGAAAATCCAGTTATGAATCTCCTATAATAACCTGCCATACCCATAAAGGATCTAACTTCTGTCACATTTCTTGGAGTTGGCCACTCTTGAATGGCCTTTACCTTCTCAGGATCCACATCAATCCCTTCCTCGGATATAATGTGTCCCAGATAATGGATCTGCTTTTGGTAAAATGAGCACTTGCTCAATTTTGCATATAGTTGGTGTTCTCTCAACACCTGCAGCACCATTCCAAGATGTTGTTCGTGTTCCTCCTCTGTCTTGGAGTACACCAAGATATCGTCCAACAAGACTATGATGAACTTGTCCAGATAATTTATGAACACTCCATTCATTAAGCACATGAAGACAGCAGGCGCGTTGGACAGTCCAAACGGCACCACAGTGAACTCATAGTGACTGTACCTTGTTCTAAAGGTGGTTTTGTTGATGTCTTCATATTTTATCCTCACTTGATGATATCCCGATCGAAGATCTATTTTCAAAAATACTTTCGCATCCTTCAACTGATCAAAAAGATCATCAATTCTTGGCAGAGGATATTTGTTCTTGACGGTGACTTTATTCAACTGTCAAAAGTCGATGCACAGCCTCAACGTACCATCTTTCTTCTTCACAAATAGGACTGGGGCTCCCCACGGTGACACGCTGGGATGAATGTATCCTTTCTTCAATAGCTCTTCGAGATGCAGTTGCAACTCTTTCAACTCTGGTGTGCTCATCCTATAAGGAGCTTTCGAACTTGGAGCTGCTCCAGGCATCAGATTTATAGAAAAATCGATGTCCCTCTTTGGAGGTAGTCCAGGCACCTCCCGAAACACGTCCTCGAATTCTTTGAGCACCCTGTGGTCTTCTATATTTGAGACCACATCTTGGAATACTTCTTCCACCCGGGCTACAAATAATTGACAGCCTTTCTGGTAACATTTCTTCAGCTGCATAGCTGAGATTTATCTAACAGCCACGGCTCTGGGAATTCCTTGGACTGTCACTGGATTTCCCTCTTCGTTCAGGCATGTAAATCTCTTGTTACATCAATCCATAAGGGCATGGTGCTGGTCCAACCAGTCCATCCCAATTAAGCAATCATATGAACCTAAAGGCAGAATGTTCAATTCATCCTTAGTGCTCATTTATTTCATGTCCACTGAACAAGATTTAACCAACACAGTGACCTTCCTCTTGGTCTCTGTGGCTAACTGCACTAACCAAGACTTCTCATGTTTTCTCCTCGTTAGATGCAAACTTTCCACCACCCTAGGGTCTACATAACTATGGCTAGCTCCTGAATCAATTAAAATAACAAGAGATCAGTTGTTGATCATACCTTCCACTTCAATCATGTGTGATTGAAATTCTGCTTCTTCTCTCATGAGTTCTGCGAGTCTCTGTCGTACTTGAGTCTCTTCCTTTCTCAAGTCTCTTCTCTATTCTTTCCAGACTCTGCATGAATCTTAAGTTTAGTTTCCCTTGCCGATCTCTGACTTTCATGAGCTTTCGGCTATCAGCTCGGCGTTCCTTGGCTTCTCTTTGTACCCCTTCAATGATTTTCATCATATGTCCTTCCTTATCCATCTCTTTTCCATGCCCATTAGAGTGTGATCCCTCGACTCCTTGGTTAACATCCTTTCCTTCTTGTTCATCTTCCATTTCAGGGATAATTGGCATTCTTCCCCACTCCATACTTGGGTGTTGATTATCTAGAATTTTGGCCTCTGTTGTATTCGGAACACACACTGTGCAATCCAATTCAAAATTGTCAAGCCATTAATCTTCATGAATAACCCACAATATTCATAATTAATACGAACAAGAACGAAAGACATTTCTACTTCACAAGTTTTCTATGCTCTGTCTGGCTCTGTGTTTTTCGAGTGTCTAAACTTTAATTCAATTATTTCGGGACTTCCAGTTTCGGAGTTTCGCAACTCCTGATGTCGAGGTTCACATTCCTCTCGGATTCCCAATCTCCGATGACCCTTTTACGTGCTAGCCCTTCTTAGCCTAGCCCTTGACTCATATGACCATGCGCCCCGACCATGGTCATTTCCCCCTCGTGACTACTCCTATCGAGGTTTCGGCCCTTGCGCTGTCAACAGGCGCATGCCTTCACAATCCTTGATTCTCCGATCTCCGATATGCCTTAGCCCTCCAAGCTAAGCCTTAGCCGATGTGACCATTGTCTTGTGACCCAGGCCTTATCCCTTATCGGGGTTCGGGGTTTCGCAAATATGAATGCGCCAAAACGCTTGACAGCGGAATCCCCGATTTCCCGATTTCCGATGGGCTCCGTTCGTGCTAGCCCTTCGGGCTAGAGCCTCATCATACAACCACACTATATGACCTCCACCCGACCCCGTCGGGTTTTCGGCGATTTCAATATCATGCTACTACGCTCACGGGATCTCCGATGGGTCCCAGTCGTTGACTTGTCAACAATTCCTTTCTCCTATTGCTATAAATCTGCCACCTGTCCTCCTGATAGTCGATGTGGCCCCACACACCTAAGCCTTATCGGGAAATCGCGTATCGCGATTTTCCCATGCATGAAACCTTTGCCTCCGGAATCTCCGATTTCCCGATTCCCGATTTCTCGAATCCCGATTTCCGATGGATGACTTTTCTATCGGGACTTTCCCGATGAACCTCAATCACCGATGGATTTACTCCTTGTCGAGACTTTCCCCGATGGTACAGATCTCTGCCACGTGTCCACTAAATGAACGGTCCGGATCTTGTCGTGAATTCGCGGATCGCGATTTCATGTGACAAGATTTCTAGGTGCTCGAGAACTCCGATTCTCCGAGTTCTGACTCTCTCCAGGATTCTGACACGTGTCCTCTCGATATTTACGGCTATGATCCCTCCTCGGGTTTTTGAGAATTACAGGGTCTCGATTCTCTTGCATTCTAATATCCGACGCCTCTCCGGGACTTCTCCTCTACCCATGAGGACTTAAGTCCTATGCAACTTCCGTCAATTCGGATGGTTGGCGGTTAATCCCACAGGGATCTTATGACTCATGATCCTCCCGAGTTAACTCCTGTGAAATATCAAAAGGTTTTAAACCTCGTGCACGTTCTCCGGATCTGGCGGTTACAAGGGTTTGCCTTCCCTCTCGAACATATCCGATGGTTCTCACACCATCAGTGTAGAAACATGTCTTCCTATGATCATAGACCATACCAACTATGGTTTCATAGTACCTCTATACCGCCTGAGCTTAATAAAAAACCTCGTCGAGTGTCCCCTTGGCGTTTCGGAGCAACCAGGGTCCGAAATTAGTCCTCCAAACACAATTTCTCCTCTCATCCTTGGTCCAATTCCCACTCAACTGGCCCATATAGGCTCAGTGTTGAAACCTTGGCTCTGATACCAATTTGTAGTGTACCCCTCACTACCCAGGTTTCCCAACCTCTCAGTTTACCATTCTGTACATGGAATTATAAGCAAATGCATTTAACACAATTAAACACACTTAAAACTCAGAATAAAATATATGGGTACTGCTATAATTAAACATTCCATAGCATTCATCATTAATTCATTTACACAGCAGAAAACATGATACAAAACAGCACAGTCATGTTCAAATGTGATAAACCATAATTCAATACTTATCTTTTTATTGGTTGTAGAATTACACCAACCAAGTGTAGGCCTTCCACAAACCTCCCAGCCTTAGACCACACTGTTCATCAGCTCAACAGTAGGTCACCCCCGAGCTGGGACTGAGCTCCACCCCAAGGAAAGAATCCTAGGCTAGCCTGAGGTTACGGGAAGGTAACACATTTACGTTCACTAGGAAGAGGCACTCCCAGGAATCTCCCACGCTCACTGCACACAGACCCTCATTCCCCACATGCCTATTCCACCCCAGGAGAGTGCACCTTCTCTATCACCTAGACAGTCCTTCGGCTGCCAGTCTCCCTTACCTTGGGTTACAGGAACAGACCGGACCGGAATTCTCCGGGCTCTATGGCAGCTACAGGGTTCCTTCCACGAGTTCTCTTCTCCCTCTGCGCACTCTCTCACCTGGAGGAGTCGCTCATTGGCCAACAAGCCTCACACAGTCCAACACTGTGTGGTCACAGCAATCCACCGGAAACACAGACACAGGTTTCCCCAAATCGGTTCAGCAGTCACTGGATGATCTCACAGCAATCATTTTTGGAACAGGGACTTCACACACAGGCTAACTCGGCTTCCCGAAACACAAGATTCCTTCCCAAATCCTCACTGGCTTCTCGCAAGATGGGAATTACCCTCACAAGTTATCTCAGAGATAGACATAGACTCCACAGCTCCCAACAGAGGGTGTACACGGATCTTCCATGCAAAACCTCGGCTTAACGGTCTCAGATATGAATTAGGATATCCGGAAGAGGTCGTACTGGTTCCACGCACAGTGGTTCGATTCAGAATGGAGGAGAGTGTCCCCCTCTCAGCTTACTTTCTATGTTTTATTTTCATGCACTAGGGTTGACACTTGTCACCCTGGGAACTGCATGCGTTCCATCTGTACGCCTTCCTCCCACCACTTGGGGAATCACGGGTCCTTCAAAAAGGACTTAGGATAAAATAATGTGCACATGGATTTTTAGGAAATAATATTAAAATATTATTCCAGGCCTAAGCCCCCTAGGCTTTATCCCCTAGGCTCATCACTCAGCCCCTTTCCCACCTTCCAACCCCTAGTTCCTTGCCCACTCTGTGGACGCTCAGTCCCCCATCACTCTTTCATCGTGGTCGGTCTACACTGGCGGTATTTATTTTATTAATTGACCTGCATACTTACAAGTACATCAACAGGCCCCTGGCCTTCAACACTTAGGCTCCCTGGCCTAACAAAACACATAAGCCTGCAGCTTATACAAAACTTGGCTCACCAGCCTATGGAACATATTTACAATTCTTTGCATGTAACATGATCTGTAACGGGGCTCGGCCTTGGGGACACTACAGATGTGTTGTAGGAGTTCATATGGCCTGGGATCAATACTTGCTAAATGAGCTTATCGACAACTGCTTGGATTCTTAGGACTGGGAAACGGATTTTCATTACAGTTGGTAAATCCTCTTTATTGGCATGATTTTATGGAAGCCACCACCAGGGCATGATGAGGACATGGTGGGCGGCCCCTTATTAATTTTCCCCGCTTCCTGACTCTACAATACTTGAAGGACCCAACAATCCAAGTCAACATCACAAAGGCTTTCTAGAAATGGTTCACAGAATTTATTGTTGCCTCTGATGCGAGGGTCCACATCCCAAAGTGTATTTTTACTAGGTATAGTGATTATATTTATTTTTCACGTGATTTCCATAAAAAAATTATTTATCCTTGTACACCCAATGACAAGGTTGAGGCCAAGCTCCCCTTTTGCATTACCAAAAAGGAAATCTTGGAGGGTGTCGTAGATTAGACAACTGACTACCAGCCTCCATTTACTCAAGTACACACCCATTTCAAGGTAAAAACAAAGGATTCACAAGAATAGAGACAGGTTTTGACTATTGCTTTATGTCGAGAAAAATATTGTGGATCAAGTACGCAAAACCATGGTTCAATTGAGAAAGAATCATTGAATTTAGAGGATAAAATGTAAAGCAAAGAAGGGTCTAGAATAGATGAATATGGGGTTTGGAAATGGAAATGGTCCTCCAAAGTTTAGGGATTTCCCCTTATTAACCTAGACATGTGGAAAATACGAAAATACACAAGGAAAAATTGGCCAATCACATATAATTACTCATTGTTTTAGAATAAACATATGCATAGGTTCATCTTCTCGAACAGGCACAACCCAAGGCTCAAGCACTGCAAAATATCAAAGTGGTCATCGAGTGTCTTCAGGTTCTGGAATCACAAAATATATTTCTTTGTACCCGGCTTCAAAAATTAACACCAGAGGATTTGGAGATGAAAAATAATATTGTGGTGGCCAAATAATCCATCTGTGATGGTGAACAAACTAAAGGATTTTTTAGGATTGGTCGAATACAGTTTCACATGATGGAACCATTTTCAAAATCCACCAAAACTTAGCTCCATTGATGAAAAGGTTTGCATGGCCAAAGTAGAGGTCACTCAACAAAAGAGAAGTTTGGCTTCTCTACCTCTAGGTGAGAACCAAGATATGATGACATGAACTATGAACAAGACTAAGGAGGTCACTGTAGCATTTGCTGAGCAACAAACAATTTCAAAGATAGGAAAAAATGTGGTCGATAAGGCCCAAATATTTTATACTCAATTGATAGTCACACAACTTGTCACTACCCCCATGATCAAGAATATGGATATGATGGATCTAAGAGCTCCTCGGGATACGATGGTTGATTCAAATAAAGTTGTTCAACCCATCCATGAGATTCATGACACCATTTATGAATTTGATAATTGGTTCAAGGAGTTCCTTCAAGAACTCATGAAGATGGTTCCTTTTTTCATGTTAGTGACTCCATGAGGCCATTGGCTCAAGGATGATACAAATAATAGTAGTGGGTGCCTTTTGGTACCCAAATTTTTGGGATAAAGATTGTGCATGCATAAACATAGTTGTGCATGCACTACAATTTTTCACACACACTAGCAGCTACACAATGGATGACATAAGGCGCGTGCACTAGTATGAAGTTATACTATGCACACTAAAAATCAATAAGATATTTCATGCATGTTGGAATCAAGAAAAGGATATTTGGGAAATATTTTCAAATGATTAACTTAGGCAACATGAGATATCGTGGAATATTTAGGGGATGAGTCTACAAGTTAGTTAATACTACCAAGACTCCAAAGAGTATATGTGGACTACATGCAGCTGGCAAAAGCAGGTGGGACTGGAAATCAGTAGAGAGAGTGGAGCAGAAATGGAAGTGAGAGAGTGATGGAGCAGAGAAGGAAACAAAATGGGAACAATGACAATATAGAGAATATGTTGTTGTTTCTAAGGAGTTTTCTATTGTTGTGGTCGATTGTTATCCATTCAGTGGGTTCACTCTGAATTCTCTAGGTTGAGAGATGAGTCTGGTGATGATTTGTAAGAATATGTTTGTTAGTCTAGTTTTTCACATACATGTAGAGTTTGAGGGGAGGTGCATGACACCTTGTAATGAACTATTGTGAGAATGTATGAAAGCTCAAGGCATTTTTTCTGATAAATGACGATTCTCTTGGTCAATGTATATGAATGTTTGAATGAATAAAATATAATCTGTAGCTATTCATGTCATGTACTATCCTGATTATGTGTCCAATGAATGAATGTGTTAATGTTACATGTTGTTAATATTTATGAATATTGAAATGGAATTAATGAATGTCAACCCAAGTGGATTCCCTGTGTAATTTAACCCTTCATCACTGACACAAGACCATATGCTCTATATGATTTGGATGGCATCTCAGGTGAGACCTTTTTTAGTCTTTTCCTAAGGATTGATATGTCGACACCTTGGGTTTTTTTTTTGTCAACTCTAAATGAACCCTCAGTCATCAAACCCCCAATGTTAAGAAGGATGTGCACAAGCGATCCAACACAAATATAACACCATACACATCCAAATGTGAATATCAATATCTAATTCATTAATATAATTAGCTAAAATGGAAAACTTTACCATGTACTTACATTGCAAACATAAGTCCTTTTTCTTTCTAAGACAACCTAATGACTAGGGTTCAGGATGTGAAACTATAGGTAGATTATGATGTTGAACTACAATTTCTAAGATAAGATTTAGTTTCCTACGAGAAGAAAGAATCGTGGTCACGATATCCTTCTTTTTTTAGATTTTGATGGAGAATAGTTTTTCATTCTCTATACATCCTCAATGCACAATTTCAATCAAATAAAAACATTTGGATTCAATTCTAGGTATTGTTATGTCTTTTTTTTCCTATTTTAATACAATCAACTTCAAGAAGTTCTCCAAATGTAGCATCCAACATCCATCTTTAGAATGTCATCTTCTCTTACAATACCTACAATGGAACATACTTCTTCTTTGGCACACTCTATCCCTGGGGTAAATTAGATTTAGTCTTTTGTTTCCCACTCCCTATGAATGGTCTCCTTTATGCACTACATTTATTAATGATGATTTTCCTTTGATTAGGGTTTATGCCTATAGAATTTTTAGACTTATCTAATTGTTCTTATGTAATTTATTATTTTTTTCTTTCAAAAAGCATCTTCAAGAGTGTGCATCTCAAACATATAAATACATTTATGAATTGGTGTGATCAATCCACCAATGAACTTGGAAACTAGTTTGGATTCTTTATATATCATTATGAAAATAATAATATAGTGGTTAAATTATTAGATATAAGCATCTATTGTGTAACTGCATTGGATTTATGGCATAGGTGCATCTATTGTTTTTTCCCTTCCTTCTGATAGTTGTCATGATATGATTTATTCCTTATTGAGACTTTAAACTCATCCCATGTCAAATTTTGTTAAGAACCAAATACCTGAATACAAAATATCACAATAGATCCAAATATATCTGAATACAATCACCACACAAGATATATGAAACCATATAGAAAACCACAACTTTATTATAGAAACCCTTGAGGTAGGGAAACACCATATAATGGATCCTATTATGGAAGGGATCCTCTCCTGTTCACTTGCCTCTTCGAGGGGGCATCCTCCTATTGAGCTACTTCTCCAAATACAATACTTTTCTTTATGTCTCATTACATTGCTTGAACCCATTTATATAGTGCTACCATCACCTAAGAACATTCTAGAGGAGGAATCTTCTAGAA